>BGPR01012478.1:0-44798 GCA_013235015.1 Araneus ventricosus
CACTCACTTTGCACCCAAAAACAAATGTTCTTACATCTCCAAGCTATTTTTATCCTGGAGATAAAAGGTTGGCTATGCTAGTTGGGAGGAACGGCGGGGTTCCATAAACTTCAGTTTCACCTTTTTACATATCTTCAATTCATTTGTTGTTTTAACAAATCTGAACTTATTTTTTCCAACTTTGCATCGTTCATTTCTAAATTTAACTAACATAATTTGTTCTAATGTTTTCCTTGAACATGTCATGTTTGTTCTCAAAATTTCACCACTGATGGCAGAATCTATCGTCTATAAAAATCTGTCTCTAGCGACCTGTCTGGCGTGCAATATTCTAAGGTCCTTTAAATCTACTAAATCCTCCAGATTTCCGGAGTAAACAAGCCATTTCAAATGACCCCCTCAATCAAAAATCACTAGCACAATCAGGCGAATGCAAATTTATATAATCGACATTCACCCCCAGTTTTTTCCAAAATACTAATTGTAAATGTTGAAAAAAAGAAAATTTTGACTGAATATTTATGTGTTAAAATGTTCATTAAATGCTAATCACTCTAGTTATTTTTTTAACCTGTTTTACTGCCAAAAAATGCATGCATCTCCACTTTTACCCCTGGCGGTGAAAATGCGTACTTATTCTTTATAAATCCCTTTACCTATCGCCTGAATAGCATATATGCAAAATGGTGTTGAGTTTACCCCAGGACGTTCTTTCTAACTGACCTCTAAGTACTATAATTTTCATAATTACAGAAACTCTGTATACAAAAGGGTAACATATAATCGCAGCATTGGGAATTGATCAATAATTTGTAGCTTTCTTGGATATACACATTTCTCAAAAGATATTTTATGACATATCATGCCATTCATTTTTTCTGATATATGTTTCTCTTTTCTGTTCTAGGTAAGTCCTGATTGATTTAGTGTTTCCTCTCAGCTATACAACCTTTTCCCAAAGAAGTTGTAAGTTAATTTTTGGTAATCATTTAAACATTTATAAATAAATTCATAAATGCTTGTATAAGGACGATAAAAAATGTAAATCATATCAAGCATCTAGTGTTATTTATTTGCTCATCTTAATGATTTGATTTTTGACCCCATAGAGTGATTCAATATGGTGTGATGTTTCTATGCTTACTTATGACTTAAAAATTAATGAATCTTAAGTAAACTCAGATATTTTATGTTCCGAATCCTTTGCCATAATAATAAAATAAAATCTGCCTGATTTCACATAAAATCTTTATTAATTTGATATCTAATTCCACGAATAAATTAGTTCAGTTATCTAAAAATCATCTGCATCATTCAGTACACTATATCTTTTATATTTTTAAATGAAATTTTAACACGAATGTTAACCTATATATAGAGGAGTATATATAGGACTATGTAGAACTTCTAAAGAGTTAATCCCACTGCGTTTTCTTTACAACAGTTTGATTTTAATAAATTATATGCAAACAGCGTTTATTAAGACAAAATCGCATGCGCTTAGTAGTGATATATTTGTGGCTGTGGAAAAAGGTATTTATAATTTTATATACTAATATGTAACAAAGAAGTAATAGAATGAAATTTTGTACGCTATCTTCACACAAAAATTTCTAAAATCTGTATGAAATTTTATACTAATTATTAATCTGTATTAATTTTATACTATTATACTAATTATTATTATACATGCTAGCTGTTACCCGAGAAAGTAATAGAATGAAATTTTGTACGCTATCTTCACACAAAAATTTCAAAAATCTGTATGAAATTTTAGACAATATCCTTTACAGGGTAGAAATAAATGTCTAAAATGTACATTCGGTCGTCATTACTACCTATTTCAATGCTGAAGTGCATGGCAATTTGCCCGAATGCCTGAAAATCCCCGGGAAATTTTCTTCCCCCTCGTTCACAGTGACTGATTGAATACCCGAATCTCGTGCTTCGTTCATTAAGGTGTGTACACACTTGCAAGCCGAACGGTTAGCGAACCTTTCGCTAAAATCTAAATTAAATTAGTTTTCCATCGAACACAAAGGAATTCGCAGATCACATTGAGCCGTGTTAGTGAGTAGTTCGTCGTTTCCCGAGGGCCTCTAAAGAGCCTGAAAAGTCGAATCTGCGAACCAAGACATTCTCCAATGACCTTACCTCCTCCAAAGCGATGATTGATGGTTCGCTGTGGTTTCGTTCCTCTCCCGTGATTCTCGGTTGTTTCGTTATAAAAATAATTTCTACGAACGACTTGCGAACCATTCGGCTCGAAAGTGCACAGGCGTCTTTAGAATGGCTCAACCTGAAGAAGAATGTGTTGCACTAATTTTCTTACACAAATCCCCCTGCAGGCCCGGGCTAAGCAAGTGCGGGTGCCAGTTGGAAGCAATTTTTGATAGCCCGATTCCCAGCCAACTTTCATCAAAGCCGATAGGTCATTATCATTTAAAATAAGTTTAAATAAAAATCAATTTAAACTAATTAAAGTTTAATTAATTGATTAAATTAAAATTATTTTTAAACACATCTTTGAGTAATACTAAAATGTATAATTTTTTATTTTAATTATTATCTACTTTTAATCATATTATACATATTATGAAATTATTTTTTGAATAGAATACTTCTATTATTATGGTATACTTTTAATCGTTATACTAATTATTATTATACATGCTAGCTGTTACCCGAGACTTCGTGCGCGAGGAATTTGAATTATTTTATTTTTTTAATTAACGAATGTAAATGTTTCGTCAGATGTTCAAAGGGTAAATTAAAAGTTCTGACAGTTGATAATACATAATTGGACGACTAACAGGAGTGCACTGTACATGTCTGATCTTATGGTTGGGCTATTTGTTTATCTATGCTAACATAATTTTGCATAAAATGTTTTTTGTCTTACGTTTTTTGCACGGATGTAAAGCTTTTGTGGACTGGACACACGTGAACACGCCGCATATATTTGCCCATGCGAAAAATATGGTTTTTCGAAATGTACGCTTGCCACTTTGAATGTCTGGCCCTGTGCCTGGCAAATGCTATTTTTAAAGGGAATTGTTACCTTCTGAACTGTGATGGTAAATCCTTCGGTATTATCGGAATGCGTGGAATTAAACACTCTCTATGTCAATCATAAGAGTAGCTCGCACGACGTTTGGACCTAGGTGTGAAATTTGTAACCATGTGCCATTGCGCAGTCTCGGTACATCGAGGTTACGTATCATCAGTATTAGCACACTGTTTTTGGTTCTCAGCTTGTCGGAAGGTACCCCTGACAATTCTAAGGTGTTAAAGAATTCTACGGGATATGATGTTACTTGTTATTGCCCATTACCGTATCTACAGATAAATATTCTGTAATAGATCACTCCATTTGTGGCATTTTTTTCATTTTTCTGACATAAACTTTCATTAGTCAGTGCCAAAATTACTCATTAAACAACCATTCTCTATTCCTCATAATAACTTGTAGTGCTTGATAAACCTTGCTTATCAGTTCCTCTGTTCTATGAACAATTTTGAAAAATTCTCCTTTCAATTTAATACACTGTTTGAATCCCTTTTAAACCGACCTTCATCAATTTTCAAAAGATTAATCCTGATTCAGTTTCGTTGAACAGTTTAACTCTCATATTCGTTGTGAGTTTAAAATTTTTGACTTGTTTCCATAACTGAGAAGACTTTACACTTGCATAAATTTCATCCACCGGTGTCCCCTAGTTATTACAGGTTCAATATGTCTAAAATTGCCTGACTTCAATACCGCCATCACTCCCAGGATGCTTTCGGTGTTATAAATATCTTTCATAGTTCGATATAATGCTTCAACTGCCTTTTTTTGGTATATTGTACATTCGTCCGAAACCGGCAGCTTATAAATCTATAACATTCTACAGCTCTCACTACCGTGTTAGCAATTTTTTTGTCTTTCAGAATTTGAGCTAAGCTAATTTGAGTAGAATGAGATGGAAATATTTCCCAGTACCGCCAGGAGTGTCCGAAAAAGCAACCACCTTCTCCACTTTGAATCTGTTTCAAAACACTATCGAAAACGGTTTTATGTCCTGGGTTCAACCGTGGAAAGAACTCAGCCAGTCGGTTTTACAATTCTTCTGTATCGTAGGGCAGCTTCTGCATTAGTTCATTAATAATTTCCTCTATTCTACGCAGTCTACTCTTTCCAAAGCTCGATATGTCTTTACTAGATTCCGCAATATTTCTTAAGTCTTCTACCTAAGTTAATTCTTCATTGTAAATTACATCATTGTACTGAATGGCGTCATCAGGCCCTTACAATCTGTGTAATAAGCCATCTGCCATGCTATATGTCATCCGCTTCTACCATTTAATAGAATATATAAAACAAAATATAACTTCGTATATTTTCCCTTTATTTATAATTAACATCAGTTTTTAAGTTTTAATCTAAAAACTCTTGCAACAATATCATATCTGTCAATAGATTTCTGTTAATATTTCTTGAATAATTTCTGATAAGGAAAAGATACAAATATAAATTACTAAAAATAAATAGATTGGAAACTCAGAAAATTAACACCAAGTGTCGATTGAGTAATTTTAGTTATTATTCCACAAATTAATTATTTATTATTTTTCCAAGGAAGATTACATAATTTCGGTTTTCTCTATGATCATGTGATATTTGATACACGTGATCGCACTTTTCATTACGATCACGTGACGGTTGATTTCAAAATATGTTATTGGACTAGTTTACGATTTTCTTAAGGATCACGTGACAGTTGATTTAAAAATAAAGTATTAATCTCCTGCGAACCGCTGATTCAATAGGCCTTTCGTTGTTAATTGTTTTCTGTAATCAAAAATATTGAATTTATGACAAAATCTCATATCTTATGTCTATTCCAGGCATCAGGCACGGGAGAATGGGGAGGAGGGGGGGGGGGGTTGTGGCCATTCCTAGGTTTCAAGCTACTAACCTGCCAATTTTCATCCAAATCGGTTTGGTAGTTTGGCCGTGAAAACGTAACAAACAGACACACTTTCGCATTTATTATATTATAAGAATAAGGATTTAGGATTTACGAAAGAGCTTATATATCAGAAAAGGCAAAGTCGGAAAACTCAGCATATTGACACAGAAAAAGAAATCTAACTTTGAATTAAAGGTAAACCTTATTCCACCGGGTGTCACTTCAAATATGGAGTTGAGAACTTGATTACTTATAAGTAAGCAAATGCATGCTTACTTGGTGGGTAAAACATTGTTGGTGTTGCTTTTGTGAACCCATCGTTGATGTTGGATTGTTCCTCTGTTTGAGGGGTCACCGCTCATAATGAGGGCAATTAGTTCTTTGTGGGTATTATAGTCGGAAAAAATTATTTATGGTGAAGTTAAGCGTAGCTGAAAGATATCTGAAATGCTGAATTTGATTTAATCTGATCAGATAAATATACCTTTTGGCCTGCTTTTTCATGCGCCAAGCATTTATATAATGCTCTATTTATTGAAACCCCTATTTTTCAGTTATCTTTCCTTATTTTTAGCTGGATGGAAATTTACTTGCCAGGCTTTATCATAAAGTTTCATTTTATAAATTATTCACATTTTCAATATTAATTGATATTCACTGTTAAATATCTATGGCAATGGAGCGTAACAACTTAGTATGAGATTCAATGAAATTTCATTTTTTCAGTGAAACCAGTCATATTTTTGAGACGCACAAAAATTTTATTCATGTTTCAAAAGCCGCAGGTATTTTTTATGAAGTACATTCCTTTTCCGTTAAACTTATGCTTGCCCAACGATCACCTAGTTCAGGCTTGTGAAAACGCGCCTGCCCAATGTGAACAGCGCCACCTATGGCTCTTTGCGTACGCCTTCCAGAGCATACAGAGTCAATACTTTACCGAATTTAGTATATCAAGAGTATTTTAGAGAATTTCTCGGATTCTTAACATAGCTCATCACCAATTAGTTCGAATTCATGGGATTCTACTGTATTCATAAGAAGTACACATGTAACATAAGCCAACAGGGGCAAGTAACAAGAGGTGCACACGTACATAAATAAATCGAAGGCTGAAATACAATTTAGAAAAGAGAGGAAAAAAAGAAACTTCTACGTAGTAGATTTAATAACTGTAATAATAACTGGTTTAATAACTGTAGCTAACTGTGGTGAATCAATAATTGTAGCTGTATTGATATGCACGCCGATTCAGTCATGTAACCTTTTGAAACTGTAAAAATCTGATAATGAAGAGCTCACAATAAATACTAAAGCTTCAATGGCTAATTCCTTTTGTTAAATAAAACAACCCTTAATAAACTTTGTCTCAATATAAAGACACAATGTGACAGAACAAGAGGTGCACATGCACACACATAAAAATAATCGAAATTTGAAACACCATTTAGAAAAGAGAAAGAAAATGACGATACCCTTAATACAGCTTAGGAAGGAAATAATCTTTTACCTATCCTAAAAGGTGTATAGATTATCGACATTGCCTTTGTAAACGACACTTTTCAGTTGACACTACAATAAAAAAATATTATTGATTGCGAATTATTTTTCGTCTGTTGTTAAAAATGTTGTAAAGCTCAAATATGTTTTTTTACTTAAAAAAATTCGTCATTGATTAAGTCAATATTTTATCAATAAAATTTGTCAGTTAAAGTTCAATAATATAGCGCACGAATTTAATTCCTTTCTAAATATCGGTTGTTTAATATTCGAAAAAAATTACGTCGTCATTAGCGTTTGGCTGTGAGGTCATTCATTTTTCCGCCATTCCAGTAAAAATACATTGCATCATAATTTTGAGGAAGGGATTTCTCTGCTTTTTCTATCTCCTTTTTTGTTTAAAGGAAATTGAGTATGTCTCCACTGCAAAATCATTCTGCCTGTGTTTTGTAAGCATAAATTCATGACTCGAATTAATAAAATTCTGTTAAATGCATCCAAAATAACCTTCTCATTTAATGGTTTGTTACTTTTTTTATTTCGAAATGTAGATATTTACAGACTGAAACTTGGAATTAAATTACCAATATAATAGCTCAGATCTGTCTCCCACTGATCCGGTAACGCTCTGATGTCACCAACAATAAAATTCCCGCAATAGCACTGCGAGACGTTAAACAGCATTATTCCATTGTTAGAGCACCTAAATTTCAGTAAGTTTAAATTAAAAAAAGTAATTGTCGTTGTAGTTTCAAAATTAGAACTCTAAAATAGTGAAACGATATTTGCTATCGATTGATATAAAATTTATCTCGCTGTGATCAATATTTCCGGAGTAATGTTAAATTATATTAATCATATATTTCAAATTAATTCCCGTTTTTTAATAGAAAGTAGTAAATAACGTCAGCGGTATATCATGCGCGTGATATAGTTTGGACTCCACGATGTATCTGATTATTTATTAAAATCGTGATGATATAATTTGATAATATTTTTGCCTACGTTTGACAAGCAGAGAAGTGCTTTGTTCTGATTAGACATCTGAAGTACAAGGAAAATTGTTAAAGAACGAAAAATACTTCACACGGAATGTTGTTTACCAAGAGGGTTTTGAATAAAGAAATACGTAAATAATAAAAAAATATTTCCTGTCATAAAACATATATTTATTTTATTTGTTTTCAATCAATGTTCAACATTTCTCTCGCATATATATCTATTTAAACACATCAAATTTGACGGGAAATCTCTCGAATGAAGAGGCAATTTGCACCCGTCCTACCACGCCGGGTGAATTTCTAATAACAAAATAATAATATAAAAATTACCCATTTTATAATTCAAGACATTGTTCATTCTGTTAGCTGGTTTTACGACCTTGATATTTTTTTTAGATTTCCATAATTGTTGTAAAAATTTAGTTTTAATTAATTATACCGACAATCACTTGTATACTTTTATGTATTTAATATACTCATTACATGGAAGAGGAATGCATTTACAAACAACACACAATAATTGTAAATGCATTCATAAAACATTTCATTTCGTGCAATATTAATTTTTGGCCAGAGTAACAACTTGCAAGTAAACAGATGCAGGAATTAAAATTGTCAATAACATTTTATTTAACCATTTATGGCAACTTAAAAGTTTTAAAAAATTAAAGGATTTTCAAACTCCCCTGGTCCGACACACTGTAACGTGATAATGTTTTAGGTTTAATTCGTCTGCATTTATATCATTGCATAAAATGTACTCTTAAGTAAATAGCAACGATAGCTCATAGTGAAAATTAAATAAAACTTTTACCAAGGAAAGTAATGTTTATGTTCCTGATTAGCATGCCTTTTATTTGAAAATGTGAAAGTAATGCTTAATCTTATTTCAGTGCCCACATTAAATACCACTTTTTTAATTATAGATATTATTTCTAAGTTTATTGAGTTGATTACTTTCTCTTAGCGAAATAGTCAAATTATCACAAAAGCTTAAGAGCGGCCAATGTAGATTTCTTGAAGATGCTTGGACCTCTTCTCCGAAGTATGATTATTCCTTTAGGAACGATTCGTTTGCCAAAGCCTCAGTTGTCTGAAATGTCTCTGAAATAGTTAATCCAGAATAAACTTACTGTACTGCATGGGAATAACCGGGAACTCGAGAAAACGTTGGGATATGACTAACGGTGAGGTGAACGCTCGACCTAAAAATATAATCTAAATTTAATAAAGAACATAATTGTAGCCTACAGAAAGAGTTCTGAAATCATTTTGCAATGAAAACATTTCAGAATTAAACACATTATTTAGATACAAAATAATATAAGATGTTCATGGGTTTACCCAAACATCATTATCCGAAACGGCTCCCCCCTTTTAATTCGGCTACCCGGGGTTGTACTGTATTTCAAAAAAATTACTCTTAATTATACGTATAGAAACATTAGGTCATTATAAAAGTTAATCAAAATAAATAATGTTGTTATTACTAATTAGCAGGTTTTTTATTTGAATTACATGTGTAATGATTAATCTTATTTTAAAATATGCATCAATTACCACTTTTAAAAAATAGAAATGTGCTTTTTAAATTTATTGATTTATACGTACTTAAACTTAGATTATACGAAACACCCTTTTTTTAAATTGTTGTTCTGACACCAAAAAGGTTTAAGAGCGGCATAATTTTGAAGCATTTGTAGCATGATGACGTTTTAGGCTCGATTTCGTCTGTCTTAATATTATTTTTAGAAAGTTATTCTTAAATAAACAGCAACGACAACACACAAAAAATGTATTTATTATCGTCAACAACGCGAGTGTCTAAATGCAGTAAATAAAATAGTGAAATGTATTCTAGCTTATTATTTAAAAAAAATATTATAATTAAGCAAAATACAAGGTGAGGTAATTAAACTTGGCCTATTCAGAGCACTTGTATCTGTAGCTAAAATGCGAATTTATTCGAAAATTTGTAGAGGCAATCCAATGGATGCGCTGAAAGATTCTAGAAGAAAAAAAATACTTAAAAAGTTTCCACTAGGGGGCGCATTACAGCTAAAATTATTGGGAAAGGTATGCAATAAATAACGGTGGGCTATTTGAACATTTTCAAGCAATATGGCATTTAAATCGTTATTTTTACAATTTGAAGCATTGTGATAGTACAAAGAATGATAATTGTGGTACTGCAAGTTAAGAAGAAAACTATTTGATTTGCATAAACAAATGGACTAAGCGTGAGTTCTGGTTATCAAAAGGAGGAAATCGAGTGAGTAGCATTCTTTCAGTTACGATGGCTATTAGTTTACCAGAAGGTTCATAAATCGTGAAATTGTTATACGAAAACCAGGGAAATCGTGTCGCAGCTCTTCGTGAATTTCGATGTCGAAAGAAGTTGCACTGGCCAATGTCTGCACAAAGTGTGAGAGACATGATATCTCGATTCGAAGAACTGAGTCGTTATGCGTTGAACGTGACAGAGGGCGAAAGCCTATCAGTGCAGAAGACGTTTCAGAGGTAGCAACGACCTCTGTGGAGGAGTCACTGAAGAATGACGATTGCGTTAGTAGTGCACGTGCAGTGTCACAACAATTAGACGTATCGTACGGTACAGTGTGGAAGATACTAAGAAACATAGTGCACTGTTTTCCGTAAAAAATTAGTTACAACCAGCAACTCCTTGTTACTGACACTGATCGTCGCTTATCTTTTGCAATGTCTTTTCTTGCCCGAATAGCAGTCGATGACTCCTGGACGTGGAACATCCTCTGGAGTGGTGAGGCACATTTGTATCTCAACGGAACGGTGGGCACCCAGAATTGTCGAATTTGGGCCATGGAAAATCCACGTGCATTCCACACAATTCCACTACACTCTTATAGTTACCGTTTGGTTTGGGTTCACCCCAATTTATCCTTGGACAATTCTTCTTCCTAGAAAATGACGAAAATGGCCCTGTAATATGCTCTCAAACGGTCCTAAGATATAGAGACATGCTCAGCAGTTTCGTGTTACGCCAACTTCAGCAGTGACAATGCCTTTCGCCTACCACTTTTATGCAGGATGGTGCCCCTCCACATAATGTCTCTGTGTGCAGAAGTTTTTGCGGCAACATTTTATTGCTGACAGGGTGATTAGCTGTTCATTTGCCACTCCTTAGCCGGTCCGTTCTCCCGGTCTCACTCCGTGTGGAGTTTTGGTTATGGGTCATTTAAAGAGCTTGGTTATCGGGAGAATGTTGCAACTCTGGCTGACCTTAAGGACCGTATAATGTTGCATGTCCGACAGAATCAATGGCGATCAACTGCAGTCAGCTTTTAAACACACTGTTCATCGCCTACACATTTCTCATCTCAATGAGAGGGTCCACATTGAACAATCTTCTTTACATCGCAAAACAGTCTGTAACAAATAAACGATGCTTGTATTGTAATTTATTGCTTGTTTGTATTTCGATGTAATGCGTCCCCTAGCGGAATTGTTTTGCGAAATCTTTTAAAGCATTTTTTGAATTGTCTATCAAAAAGTTTAGAATCAATCCGCGTTTTAGTTACAGCTACAGAGTCTTCTGAATAGGCCAAGTTTAATTACGATTACCTTGTATTTAAAGTAATTGGCTAAACCATGAGACTTTGAACCAGCTCCAATCATTGGACCGATTTCCACAATCAATGATAGTTTAACCCCCACCGCCCTCCATTTTCGAGAGAAATCGAAAAATACTTCTATACGGAGAAAAACATCCAGGCAGTCTTCCAGCTCCAATCATTTGACCGATTTGGACATTTTTTATTTCATATGAAATCTTATGACATTTAAGTATGCCGCCAATGATCTCCAGCCACTCACTACCCTCCAGTTTTGACATAAATTGAAAAAACACTTTTTCATCGAACTACTTCAATTCACTGCTTTAATGTTTTAATACGAACGGTGCTGATAAGTGGAAGGGGAAACGGGGTATCACTTTACAACAATATTTTTTTCAAATGAATAATTATTTTATCTAGGGAATGGAAATAATAATATATCAACAATAAAAAAATGCATATTTTAAACTTATTTTTTTAATCAAAAATTGGCATAGTTCGTCACTTCAAAACATGAATATAATGAAAATAAAAAGGAATACTTTTTTAAAAACTTTTAATAATTTCAATTTATATTAAAATTAAGTAGTTACAATTCTAACTCACTAAACGGGGAAGTAATATCGAAAATATCGTTGGTTTCAGGAATCAAAACATATAATGCATATAAATGCTGATAACCTTAATATTTTTTACTCCTTCCCGATACCTCTTTCACAGTTCATGTTGGGACGTGCTCGAATGTAGTTCGTTGTCTGCCTCCGAAACTGCTTCGAACCTGCGAGGTCAAATCCTGAAACCAAGCGCATTTCGGAGGTGGCTGAAAAATTAAGGTAAGAAGAGCTCTCAGGTGCACAAATTCCCCGTGCGAATTAAATTCCATGTTTAAATAGAATAGATGATCACAGCATTCAAACGTCATCGATAGATGGCGCTAGTTATGCCGTCGCCCTCCGAAATCTCTATTAGAAGATGGCGGAATGACGGTGCTGAAGTGCGAAGTGTAATAAAGTTTTCGTGCTTAAAGAAAACATTACCAGCTGAAATTGTAATTGAGTGTAATGTCACGAAAAAGATGGAATTTTGGTGCAAGGAATTTGAAATAGGCAGAACAGATGTGAGAGACAACCAAACGTCAGGCCGGCCAAGCACATCCACTACAACCCGGTTCTCACACCAAGTGATTTTCATCTCTTCTGACCGTTGAAGAATCACCTGGCAGGTCGCCATTTTAGAATCGATGCCGGAGTTCCTGAAGCCGTCGTAAAGTGGCTCTGCCTTTTGGACCCTGATTTATTCTATTCTGGTTTAATGATGGCACAAATACTAAAACAACCATGGTTTCCATGTTGAAAAGTAACATGTAACCAGCGCATTTCTACATTTGTCTTTGATTTCGTTTATAAACCTTTTCTCTCAGAGGACTTGTTACCTTACTTTTTGAACCACTCTTGTACAAAGCGCTTCAAAATACCCTCCTTTCTCAATGGCGACTGACAAGCAATGATTAATGGTTCGAAGTGGGTTTTCTTCTTTTCCGAGGTGCACAGCTGGTTCGTCGTGAAAATAATTTCTTAGATTTGCGTAGAATCTCTTTCTGCTCAATAGTGCATGCGAACCTTAAAATCCCGACTGTAGCCCAACGGGGGGCACTTCAGATATGGGGATGAGAAGCTTCCGAATAAGTTTCCTGGTGTGTACAATGATGGTGTGGGATTGAGTTGTCCCCAATGCGATGACAGGAGCTACCTCATGCGTGAGTGTTTGGGCTGAAACTGTTAATGGCCATTAGGATACACCCCCTGAGTTCCCGCGGTAACGTCATAACAACGAGTGTTCCAATCACCTCCGGTGCTGCGGCAGGGCGAAGGGAGCTTGGTTTTGTTTCACTTATATACCGACAGCATTTAAAAACATCGTTTTGATTTTCCTTTTATATACGTAAAATGACCGTTTTTTCTGAAAGTATACACAAGAACACGAAGAATATATTTACGACAGCAAGCAGTAGATGGCAGCTGAAGAGAGAAATTATAAATTTATAATTATTAATAAATTAAGCTATTTTTATTAACTAAAAAAGTTTTTTCTCCCACATTCCTATTTCTATTCTCTGCCGAAACTTATCTAATGTTGCAAAAATATAACTAAAAAGCGGTAAAGTTGCTGGAAAATTAATTCCGGATATAAAATGATAAATATAATTCATAAAGATATTTCTTTAAAAATTAATAAAAAGAAATCACAGGTATTTGACTTCATATTCGTTCAATTTATATTACTAAACCAGTTTTTCGTGTTAGGTTTCGAAATTTGGTTAAATAAAAACTGCAACTTAATTAATGTACATCTTTAATATTAAAGAGCATAAAAATATGAATAATTTAATTGCATGAGAGGTAAAATGTATTAGATACAAATTAATTACTGAAATGAAATGTAAAAATACAAAGTCATCTAAAAACATTTTCATTTTTGCGTAGATGACCAAAGAATTGAGAGCTGATTTCTAATAAATTGAATAGATTTTAGAGGTTTTGAATGAAAGTTTTAACATCATCCAAAATGTGAAAAAATATGCTTAAAGGCGAAAGAGATTGGTCGAATGTAATCAAATTTTAACTCTTATGAAGTTGATATTTAAGTCACGAATTGGTTTCCGATTACAAATTTTTGAATTTACAAAGTATTCCAATCGTCGATATTGGTTTTTTTTAAACACTTTTATTTTACTTTATTTTTCATTCACTTTCTAATGTTCTAGAAAAGCTGTTTCCAAATCTTTTTACTCCCTTGTTAATTGTTTAATTTCAGAATTCCCAGTACTGTTCAAGTCCCCCTCCCCTAAATAAAGGTTTTATTAATGGCGTTAAACATTTCGATTAGCTTAAGAGTCAAACGATTTGAATGAACTTATTAATACTTGTCGGATTTATTTTTGATTTTATAATTTTTAATTCAAAGCTCAAGCAAATGAAAACGGCACTAAGATAATTTCGAATCAATTGCATTCCAATCGTCGATTTTTATTCTTATTAAACACTTTTATTAAAGTCTATTTATTGCATGATTGCAAAGATGAATTTTGTCATCGATCTTTTACTCACTCCCAGAGTAGGCGTTTCCAACTTTTTTTTATTCTCGTATCCTTCGATAATATTTTAATTTTTAAATATCACCTATTGTTATATACCCCTGAACATCAAAGAATGTTTTATTTCTGATGCTAAAAAATTCGATTAGCTTAAGGATCAAACGATTTGAATGAACTTATTAATATTTGTTGGATTTATTTTTAATTTTATAATTTTTATAATAAAATTATTTCAATGCCAAAACAAAAGAAAACAGCATTGAAACTATTTCGCATTAATTATGATGAAAGCTAACAGTTACTCATCGTGATAATTAAGATTATTACATATGCTCCAGGGATACAGCTACTACAGGTTGGGAAGCTGTATGTTAGAGGCATGACATTTTGAATTGTTGTGTGTTCTTGATGACAGTACGCTCTAAAACACGTTGTCTTCTGCGGTTTCACTCATGCCCGTGATTCGTATCTGCTATCTATTTAAATGACTCACTTTCTAATATAGTTAAGGGAGAGTATAGAAGAGGTCATCTTATTAGGTAGAAGATCCGAATCACAACCCTAAATAAAGGCAGTGAAAGCATTAATATCTTTGGAATTAATTATCAGTTAATCGATTAACTTATTTTATATTTGTTTGCATTGAGACTGCTGGGTAGAGAATTGGTCACTTTCTAGTGAATTTGAGAAATAAATGACATCCAGTAACATAATATCTATAATAATGAATAATAAATTAAAGAATATAAATTAGGCAATAATTAAAATGAAAAATTCACTTTTTAGAAGACATGTATAAAATTTTTTTTTTAAGCAGTTTTTATTAAATATAACATCTAGTGAGCCTAAATGTGAAATCGAAAGACATATTTTTGAGACATATGTGGGCCCTAAGTATGATATCTGAAAGGAATTGGCATCATTTAAATTATAAAACCTAGGTCTAATTTTTATTAAATTACCCTAATTCCTTATTCAAGGAATCTGATTCATTTTTTAGATAGTTATTGTGAACTAAATTTTTTAAATGTCTTTTTATAATGTAGCAACATTATGCAGTTCTGGGTCAGTTCACGAAATTTTGCACATAGGGTTCAAGATAAGTTTTCGACCTCGTCATTTGGCAAAAATTCAATTTGAAGACGACCGTAGCTATAAAATAGCACTTCAATCTAACTTAACTACATGAAGCAAAACTTCAATCTGATTTAGATAAAACGATTCATTATTGATATTCAGGGTGGCTATAAAATAACATGAGGTGTTTGGAGCTCGTTTGTAAAAGAATTGATCATCCAAATGTAACCAAATATAGTATACAACCTATTCTGACCTTGATATTTCGATTTATGAGAAAAAATACTTCTATTTATCTTCACCAAATGCAATAATGACACTGCACGCTCAGCGGGCCTAGTCAATTAGTTGACAGAATTACAGAAATCACAATTTCAACTACTAATTACTAAATGATTTCTACTACATTTATATGTGCAGTTCAACGAGTTGCCTTCTTATCCGTTCAATAAAATGCATTATTTGAAGTGTATATACTACCGCTGAGCGCAGCAGTTCATAGTTAATATGTCGGACTTGCAGAGAGAGTTATGCGGTCCTTTGAAGTGGCTAGATTATTAAAGTTCTTTCTGTAAACCACAGTTTTCAGATGACCCCAGAGCGAAAAAATCACAGGGAGTGAGGTCAGAGGAATGCGGTGGCCGCCGACAATGAAATGCACGTCTAATTTTTCGTTTCTCTGTAAAATATTATTGATTGCAAATCTTTGCATAATGATGTCAATTTTTGTATTTGGAATAATCGTAGCTGCAAAAGGAACTGTTCTTTCTAATTTGAATATTTTGAATGTAAGCATGTAAACTGACTAAACCCCAACTATCAACGATGCCAAATAAATTTGTTGTAGTATTTATGTTTTCAGTAATTCCGTCGGCTAATTTATTTGGCCAATTGCGAGTAGAGCGTCATATTGCAGTTGTTTTTTTGCATAAATTGAAATCTAATGGTTGGAATGGAATGTAGACCATGTTCGGTTATAATTGGTCACGAGAATTTTTACAATCAGTGGTACAGGTGCTATTTAAGCAGTGCTCTAATCTTAGTGACAAAAATCGAACCGATTATAAGGAGGTTTCTATATTTTTTTCTTATTAACTTTTCGTTAAAAAAAGCAGTGTCGGAACGGCGTTCTGGTTCCACAACACCCCTGTTTAAAATCGAGTTCCAAACACCTCACGTTATTTAATGACCATTCTGTAGAGTAAGATAAAAGTGATTAATAAATGAAAGATGTTCATGAATTTGTCGTGTTTAGTATGATACTACACAAAATTTGAACTGTGTTCTATTCCTTTAGTAAATGTTATTCCAACAATAATTTTTTTCACCATATAGCATCAAATAAAAAGAAAGACATAAAAAAAGACCTCTAAAGAAACCGTTCTACTGCAAATGTGAAGAAAACCATGACAGCATAACAGAGTCATGCATTGACATATATGGTCAGTGTCATCTTTTTTCTGAAGATTTTACAAGAGTATAAACACCAAACAAAACAGAGAAATTCCAAATATTATAGTATATAGATATATATATATATATATACACACACACAAATAGTATACAAAAAATTTTCAACGCTACTATTATCCATCCCAAGCCTTTCCTTGGAAAGAATTTTATCCGTCAAACAATGCCTAAAATTCTAAAAAAGTTGATATGAATGTAGGATACGCTTAGAAATGTGGTTTGTGTAAAAAGGATTCTGGAAAAATGTCAAAGAATTTGTCGGCAAAGTGGTTGGACCCAAGAGAAAAAAAGTTATATTCTTTATTTTTACAAAGGAAATAACTCAATTGTATTTTCAGTTTTCATTGTCTGAAGCGTCCTTAGAAAAGTTGGATCAACTTCAAGAAAATGGATTTACATGGAACAAAAGTTATTTGTGGAAACAATCGGACTAGGAACAAAAATATATATTTTTATTACTAGGATTTTTTGGGGAAATAGAAAGTTATTCTTCAAGTCCTTTTGTTTTCAGTCCTTTTCTTGTTGTTAAACTATCATTTATCTTAATTTCTCTTAGACAAAACAACAGAAATTTCGATTGCCTTTAGATATTCCAAAACTTAAAAAAAACTTATTGCAACTATAATTTCTATAGTAAAAATGTAGATCAAACTAATAATTCGCATTGCAACTGCAATGATGATAAATATCAAAATTTAATTGTTAAAAGGATGATTAAAGGACACATTATTAGTAGTTTTTTGGGAATTATTGACTCTATTTTGTTGCAGGATTTGATGGGAAGAGGAACAAAATTTAGAATCAGGGGAAAATTGAGGTTCAAAAAGACTTTGATTTCTATTTGCAAAGATTTAGATTTGTTTATTTCCAAGGTTGTAAGAAGAAACCATTGGCCAATTGAAGGGTTTAGAGAATGGAACATAAGATTCTAGAAGAAGCAGAGCAGATTTTATTTGGATAAAAATTACAATAAAAATAGAGGTATTTTTTTAATAAATTGAATTCGAACGATATTAAAACTTTAAAAGATAAATTTATTATTACAACTGTAGACAAAGCAGCTAAAACTAGCTTCCTGTTGCAAAAGGTATAAACACATGCTGACAAGCCAAGAGTCAGTCAATTGGACTTTGGTCAGCATTGGAAGCTAGTGAGCTGATAAGATATTGAGCACTATTGAAAGTTCTATGATTGAGATTTATTGCTGAGCTCTGTTATAATTTTACAAAAGTGCTGTTTAGTTTTGTAATCTGTGCTACGTAAGAGTTTTGCTGAAATCTTCATAAAATAAAGCTTCATTTATTTTTTTACTCTCCTGCTTGTTAGATTGCATTTACGTTCACGCACAGGGCGATTTTTGTAACACTTGTACACTTGTATTACCTTTATCAAACTAAAAAATACTATTTTTCTGTTTTCTTTCCTTATTTTTACATCCACAGAAATTTACTTGCCAAGTTTTAACATCAAGTTACATTTTATAAATTATTCACATTTGCAATATTAATTAATTTGCACTATTAAATATATACGGCAAAGGAGCAAAAGAATTTAGTATGAGATGCATGAAATTTCACGTTTCCAATAAAACTAGTCATATTTGCCACACCCACACAATTTTTTCACTATTAAAATTCCGCAAATAATACTTTGTGAAGTAAATTTATTTACCATTAAACTTTTGCCTGTCAAACGATCACTTGATTATACAGGCTACAATTTACAATTATCTCTAAAGAAAAGAACTAGGTTAAAACTCAGTTTTCATAATAATTCATCATCTGGTTTGAAAAGAAACCCTTTTGTCCAAAAATCAAAGACAACACTTTTTTTTTACTTGAAAAGACCAAACAGCCGAATTTAAACTACGCAGGCGATAAAAACATTCCCTGGAATTAAATTTTAGATTTTTCGCATTCGTTTTTCTTTTCCTGATACCTAAAAAGATACAGAAAGGCTTTTATTTTAAAGGCAACACACAATGATGTTGCAAACTATTTTATTTATTCATTATATTGTATGGAATAATTTTTTTCAACAGAAAAGGCTATTGAAGCAATGTTTGACATTTTGTAGGAATGCATTTGTTTGCGAGAAAGTGAAAAAAAATTGAGTGAATATTTCAGTGACGAAATGTAATGTTATTCCTTGATCTAAATTATTTTAAAACGTTTAAGAGAGAGCCGTGACTCAAACGGTGAAGAAGCATTCCTTTTTCAGGTCATATATGTCGAAACATTTTGTCGTTATGTTCCATTTGTCAGAAAAGTAAAATAAAAATATCGGGTCTGAAGATGAAATCTTTATTCCTTCCTTCAATAACAGCTGATTTATTTATCCAAAAATCTCCCTGTATACTTTCGAACGGGGTGTTGTGATCTTTGTGGTTATTCAGAAATCTAGTAAACCAAGGATCGACGAACCCTTAAAATTCCCATTTCTTTTTATTTCATACGTCCAGCCAGCTTACCCAATGGATGTAAATATTCACAGGTGACAGCGAAGAAAAAATTCCGGAATGTACATACCGCGTCCGTCATGGGTGGAAGGTAGTAAATAAGAAAATAATAAAGCATTGAAAAATAAATAAAATGCACATTAATAAACAAAAATGTATTATACTAACCAAGAAAAATTACAAGATAATAAACATAATTATATGAAAAATAAATAAACATACATAATATTAAACATAGTTTAATAAAATTAATACAATATAATCATTACATAATAAAAAATAAATAAAAGATATACATAAGTAGTACACACGTGACATCAGCAAACAGGGGCAAGGAAAAAGAGGTCGACATGAACACAGACCTAAATAATCGAAGTCTGAAACACCATTCAGAAAAGAGAAAGAAAAAAACGATACCCTTAATACAGCTTAGGAAAGAAATATACCTATCATTTACCTATCATTAAAGGTCAATAGATTATCAACATTGCTTTCGTAAACGACACTATTCAGTTGACTCTACAATAAAAACATCAAGGGAAGAGAGATTCGGGAAATACGGTGGCCAGCTAATTATCCTTTCGTCTATAAAATGTTGTACAGTTGCCAAATGGCGTTAAACCAAATTGTCGTCGCTATAGTCAATTGAATAATCGTATCTCCAATTGGAAATCCCGATGCAAATTACACTATTCTGAGTGTCAGCAGTGTAATGTCACCAAATCACATGTATCAACGATGCCAAAGAAAATTTATTGTGAAAAATCTGTTTTCTGTAATTCCTTCGGCTAATTGATTTAGCCAACTCCTCCAACTACGGCTGGTGGTCAAAATTCAAATTAATAGTTTTTGCTCCATGAAGCGAAATTTCATGGCATGAATGGCATGTAGACCAAATTTCGAAACATTTGTTTGAACAGACTTTTTTCCACAATACCCAACTAAGTGTACAGCGCCATATTTGCGGCTGATGGTGAAAATTCGAAATATTATGGTTTTGTTGCATAAATCGAAATCGTATGGTCGGAGTAGTATGTAGAACAAATTTCGCAACATTTGTCTTAACAGGTTTTTTTTACATTCGAGCACCAAACACATCACGTTATTTTATATCGGATGTGTCTAATAAGTTTGTAATTGATTTGTAAATGGAAGATGTTCATGAATCTTTGTTATTCTTTTTATGATACTATACAAAATTTGGACTGATTTCCATTCATTTTGTAGACGTTATTCCAGCAAAAATTTTTCATCATATCTAACAAACTAAGCAAGAAAGAAGGTAAGAGAGAGAGAAGGGGAAAAACCAAAATAACCGTTCCACTGTAAGTTTGAAGAAAATCATGAAAGCATAAAAAAATTCCATGCATTGATCCATATGGTTTTTTGTCATCTTATTTTGAAGATTTTTAAAGACTATAATCAGCATATAAACGTAGAGAAATTCCAAAAATTATAAGAAATAACATCCCAAAAAATTTCAAACCTACTATTATCCATCTCAGGCTTTTCTTTGCAAAGGAACTAATCGGTCAAACATTGTCTGAAATATATCAAAAATTAGATAGGAATGTAGGATAGACTAGAAATGGGATGTCTGTATAAAACGGATTCTAGAAAAATGTCGAAGAATTTGTAGGCAAAGTGGTTGAACCGAAGAGAATACAAGCTCTATATTTGTTATTCTCACAAAGAAAGTAATTCTATGTTAGTTGCATTTTTTATTTTCTGAAGCGTCCTTAGAAAAGTTGGTTCAACTTCAACAAAAATGGAAGTGCATTGAACAAAAGTTCCTTGCAGATAATTCATATTTCCGTCACTTCTGTAAGACAAATTGCATCATAATTTTGAAAGGATATTTCTCTGAGTTTTTGTATTTAAAGGAAATTGGATATGTTTCCATTTCAAAATGATTCTGCTTATATCTTGCATACAGAAGTTCATGACTCGCATTAATATTTCTGCTAAATGCATCCAAAATTGTCTTCTCCCATAATAATTTGTCACTTTATAATTTCCAAATTTAGATATTTAGAGACGAAAACTTGAAATACGATTCTTAAAATAATAATAAAAAAATTGCCTCATTTTATAATTCAAAACATTTTTCATTCTCTTTGGTAATTTTACCGCATGCTATTTTATCTTATTTCGCATAATTGTTTCAAAAATTTATTTTTTAATTAATTATGCCGACAATAACTTAATACTTTCCTGTATTTACAATACTCATTACATGGAGGATGAATGCCTTAGTAAAAGTATACACAATAATTAAATAGCTCGCAAAAAACATTTTACGCTGCATTATCTTTCGAACTCAGTAACAACGTGCAAATAAACAGATGCATGAAATGAAATTGCCAATACTATTTTCTTTAATCGTGCATGGCAAGGTACGAGTTAAAAAAAATAAAGGATTTCTGAATCTCTATAGTCCGAAACACCGTATTGTGATATATTTTAGGCTTAATGCGTCTGTTTATATTATTTCAAAAATTTTACTCTTAATTATATAACAACCTTAGCTAATTAGAAATTTTTTAAAAAAACTTTAATCATCAAGGTAAATATGTAGATGTCCCTGATAAGCCAAACTTTTATTTATACTATATATGAGTAATTATTAATGTTTTTTCACTGTATTATATTAGGTACCACTTTTTATAAATAGAAATATTAGTTATAAATTTATTTAATCTATTGTCAATGCGTCTTTTTTCTTAATTGCTACGTCTTTTAGAAATGCTTCTCTGATAACAAAAATTTTCAGAGGCATAAGTAGATTTCTTAGAGGAGTTTCGAATTCCAATCCGAAGTATCATAATACTTTAGGTTTGATTCGTCTTGCGATATATTATTTTTTAAAATTTACTCATAATTATAAAGCATCGACAGCACAAAAAAACTTATATTCCAAATCGTCACAACGCGCGTGTGTTAACATGAAGTAACAATGAGAAGTTTTGTAAAATATTCTTCAAATTATTTTAAAAAAATGTTATAATTATCCCAAATATTGTTCGGAAAAGAAATTTGTCTCACTGAAAATCTAATTTTTTTAATCTGAACTTTAAGAGGTGTGGAAAGAGTCTTCGTGTGATAATATAAGTTATTAAGGTTAAATTTAATAAATTAAATTTCTATTAAAATTTTCAAAAATTCTTTTCTTTTAAACAACTTCTATCCCAAAAGTAACTACCTGCCAACTTTGGTAATTCTTGGCCCATCGGTCTGCCCTGCAGAGCATTTTGAAAGATTTTTTATCATGCGTGTCGCATGATGGAATTTATAGATAGTATATCAGCCTAAATCATTGCTTCACCTTCACATATCACTGTCCCAAACATAATCATGCAAAAAATGATAATTGAACCGCTTTTGTATCACTACATAACGCAGAAAAGAAAACAAATCATATTCAAGAAAAGAAATCCACATCTGTTGAAACAGTTAAAATAAATTTAATTTAATAAAGATAAAAATAAGGTCTGTCACTCAATGATATTTTAACATTTTTATTTTTATTATTATACTAAAGATGTTGAAAGAAGTTAATTGTTCTTTTTTGATGGCTGTCATATTTGTGAAAGAATTTGCAAAATCTTCCTCAGCTTAAAACAAAGTAGCGAAGTTAAGCAAAATTATATTACCATAAGCAATTTCTAAAAATAATTATATTTTAACAGGAAATAGTCAAACAAATTCACAGCTCCTTTTAAATTTCTGTACGAGTTCAGCAAAAATGGAAGAGCATTGAACAAAAGTTCCTTCTAAAAACAATCAGTCTAGGAACAAAAACGTGTCTTTATTCAAAGAATATTTAGCGGAAATAGAAAGATAATCTTCAAGCCGTTTTGGTTTTAATCTCTTTAAAATTATTTCAACCATTAATTTATCTTAATTTTTTTTCAGAGAAAGCAGCTTTTAAAACAGGACCATTTTATAAAGTAGTTTCAAATACAGATGTTAAAAAAATTATGTTAACATCTTAAAGGATACTAACACGTATTGGTGCGTTTAGAAGTTCCTTAAATTAAAATAATGTAATCTGAAAGTTAATTAAATCTACTCGATTGCTCCTATCGTTATTATATAAACAGAACTTAATGAAATGAAAAAAAAATTATTAAAAAAAATCGTCTTTCAGAAGGTAAATATTGCATCAAAGTCTATTACTATAGTCAAAGAACAACATTATAATGCACGAATTTAATTTTTTTTTAAATATCAGTTGTTTATTTTCTGAAAAATATGTGTCGTCATTATCCCCTGCCTCTAAGATAATTCATATTTCCGTCACTGCTACAAGACATAAATTACATCATAATTTTGAACGGAGATTTCTCTGATATTTTGTATTTAAAGGAAATTGGATATGTTTCCATTTCAAAATGATTCTGCTTATATCTTGTATACAGAAGTTCATGACTCGCATTAATATTTCTGCTAATTGCATCCAAAATTGCCTTCTTCTCTAATAGTTAGTCACTTTTAATTTCAAAATTTTCATATTTAGAGACGAAAACTTGAAATGCGATTCTTAAAATAATAATAATAAAAAAATTGCATCATTTTATAATTCAAAACATTCTTCATTGTGCTTGCTAATTTTAATGCCGTGCTATTTTTTGGTGCTTTGCATAATTGTTTCAAAAATTTAGTTTTAATTAGATATGCCGACAATCACTTGATATTTTCTTGTATTTACAATACTCATTACATAGAGGATGAATGCCTTAGTAAAAGCATACACAATAATTAAATAGCGCGTAAAAAACATTTCATTTTACGCCATATTACATTTCGACTTCAGTAACAAAGTGCAAATGAACAGATGCATGAATTAAAATTGTAAATAATATTTTCTTTAATCATGCATGGCAAGGAACGACTTAAAAAAAATAAAGGACATTACTTACCACTATTTTTAAACAGAAATAATTATTATAAATTTATTAATTTAATATTACTTGGCTTTTTAGCAGTAAACAACTGTCATTTCAAAATGCTGGTTTGATCACAAAGATTTTCAGAGCGGCATTAGTAGATTTCTCAAGGAGTACGATATTATTTTAGGTTTGATTCATCCTTACATATATTATTTTTAAAAATTTCCTCTTAATTAGAAAATATGGACAGCAAACAAAACAATTTTTCGAAACTGCTACAACACGCGTGTGTTTAAATGAAGTAACTAAAACAATGAAAAATTTTGTTAAATATTCTTAAAATTATTTTAAAAGATTGTTGAAATTAGAAAAAATATTGTGCGGGAAAGAAATTTGTCTAACGGGAAACCAAATATTTTTGATCTGAACTTAAAGAGGTGTAAAAAGAGTTTTCATGTGATAATATTCTTCCAAGATATGAAGGTTAAATTTCATAAAATAAAAATCTATTAAGATTTTGAAAAATGCATTTTTAGAAAACGCGTACTATCCCAAAAGTTAACTTCCTGCCAACTTTGGTAATTACTGTTAAAGTGGAGAGTTTTGAGTGATTTTTCACCATGCACATGTCGCATGATAGATTTATAGATAGTATACTAGTCTAAATCAATACTTCATCTTCACCTATTACTATTCCAAACAATAACATGCAAAAGAATGATAATTGAGCAGCTTATGCATCACTACATAACACAGAAAGGAAATAGAGATCATATTTTGGAAAAAAAGTCAGTATCTGTTGAAACAGTTAATAGTAAATTTCATTTAATGAAGATTAAAAATACGGTCTGTCACTCAATGATATTTTAAAATTTTTTATTTCTATTATTATACAAAAAGTCTTGAAAGAAGTTAATTATTCTTTTATGGTGGCTGGTATTTTTAAGAAAGAATTATCAAAATCTTCCTCAGCTTGAAGAACGTAACGAAGTCAAGCAAAATTACATTACCATAAGCAATTTCTAGTAACAATTATTTTTTAACAGGAATTAGTGAAAAATAAATTCACAGCTCCTTTTTAATTTTTGTACGAGTTTTTTGTCTGTAGCTTCCTAATTTGATAACCGATTTATTAAAATCAATTTGCAAAATGAGTTCTGTAAAGTGAAAATTCTTAACAATTTTTTGTTAGCTTTTCAAACAAAGAACTGCTTTATAGAACAATAAATTCATACAATTAATCGTTAGATAACATTTCACTATTAAGAGCGTGAAATTTTTAAATATTTATTATTTGAAACGTGCATAAAAATGATTTATTTTTACAAATCACAACAAATTTATATGAAAGTGACTTTTTTCTCCTACTAAAAATTATAGTTTGCTTAAAATCATTGTTTTGTTAATTAAAGATATTCATTTTTACACTATTTTTAGTAACCTTTCCCATTTTGAAATGAATTTCTATTTATTTTTAAAATATACAACAATCATGGAACTTTTGACATTTACTGTGATATAACCTGAAAAATTTAATCAAAATTTTAAGTTAATTTGAGAATAATTACTTGAACTCCGAAATGTCAATTGTTAAGAGTTTAAAAATTTATTTTTCATCTCTATTTTCAAAACAGTACTTAAAACTGAACTTTTACTTTGGGACTCAGTTTCGGGATAAAATTCGAAAAATAATTCATTAGAGTTCATCCCTTTTCACAGGCATTGCTAAAGAAACCAATTAGTTTCATTTGTTTTCAAAAAGTTTGAAGTATATTTTGATAAAAACTATTTGATTTCTGGGTAATAAGTTGTTTCAGCGTTCGAAAAAATTAGCTGATTTCAAATTATTTTGAAAATCTTCAAAAGAATCGAAGCTTTAATAATGATGTGAAAAATGGGGAACATTTCCAATAAAACCAGCCATACTTGCCACACCCACGCAATTTTTTCACGATTAAAATTACGCAAATACTACTTTATTTCCCATTAACCCTTTGCCTGTCAAACGATGACCTGGTTATTCATGCTGCAATTTATAATTATCTCTAAAGAAATGAACTAGGTTAAAACTCAGTTATTATAATAATTCTTCATCTAGTTTGACAAGAAAAACTTTGTCCAAAAATCAGAGACAATACTTTTTTTGACTTGAAAAGAGCATTCAGCCGAATATGAACCAAGCAGACGATAATATGATTCCCTCGAATTAAATTTTAGGTTTTCTTATTCGTTTTTTTTTTCTTTCTGATATCTAAAAACAGATAGAAAGGCTTTTATTTAAAAGGCAACATACAATGATGTTGCAAACTATTTTATTCGTTCATTATATTGTATGGAATAATTTTTGTCGACCAAAAAGGTTACTGAAACAATATTTGACATTTTGTAGGAATGTATTTATTTGCAAGAAAGTGAAAAAATATTGAGTGAATATTTCAGTGACGAAATGAAATGTTATTCCTTGATCTAAAATATTTTAAAACGTTTAAGAGAGAGCCATGACTCAAAAGTTGAAGAAGCGTTACTTTTTTTTGGTCATATATGTTGCGTTATGTTCTTTTCTCAGAAAAGTAAAAAAAAAATATCGGGACTAAATATGAAGTCTTTATTGCTATCTACAATAACAGTTGATTTATTTATCCAAAAATCTCCTCGTATACTTTCTGACGGGGCGTTGCGATCTTTGTGGTTATTCAGAAATCTAGTGAACCAAGGAACAACGAACCCTTAAAATTCCCATTTCTTTTTATTTCATACGTCCAGCCAGTTTACCCAAAGGATGTAAATATTTAGAGGTGACGTCGGGAAAAAAATTTCGGACTGTACGTACCGCACCTGTCCTAGGTGGGAGGTAGCAAATAAGAGAAATATAAAGCATTGAAAAATAAATAAAATGCATATAAATAAACAAAAATGTATTATAATAGCCAAGAAAAATTACAAGCTAATAAACATAATTATATGAAAAATAAATAAAAATACATAATATTAAGCATAGTTTAATAAAATTAATAAAATATAATCATTACATAATAAAAAATAAATAAAAGATTTACATAAGCCGTATATATGTAACATCAGCAAACAGGGGCAAGAAAAAAGAGGTCCACATGAACACAGACAGAATATAATCGAAGTATGAAACACCATTGAGAAAAGAGAGAAAAAAACGATACCCTTAATACAGTTTAGTAAGGGAATAATTCTTTATCTATCCTTAAAAGAGTTCAGATTATCAACATTGCCTTTGAAAACGACACTTTTCAGTTAACACTACAGTAAAAATCACAGGGAGACAGATTCAGGAAATATGGTGGCCGCCAGCAAAAATTCGCACAGCTAATTATCCGTTCCTTCATAAAATGTTGTACAGTTTCCAAAAATTTGAAAATGGCGTTAAATCGAACTATTGTCGCTATAGTCAATTGAATAATCATATCTACAATTGCAAATTACAATATTCCGAGTGACAGCAGTGTAAAGTAACTAAATCACAAGTAGCAACTATGCCAAAACAAATTTGTTGTGGAAATTCTTTTACTGAAATTTCTTCGGCTAATTGATTTAGCCAAATACTCCTGAAGCGCATATTTGCGGCTGGTTGCGATAATTGGAATGAATAGTTTTTGTTTCATGAAATGAAATTTCATGGCATGAATGGCATGTAGAGCAAATTTGGAAACATTTGTCTGAATAAACTTTTTTTTACAATGAAGTTGTAAACAAATCAAAGTATTTTATGTCGGCCCTGTGTAACTGATTTGTAAATGGAAGATTTTCATAAATCTTTGTTATTCTTTTTATGATGCTAAAAATAATTTGGATAACTTTCCATTCATTTTTAGACGTTATTCCAACAAAATATTTTTCGTCATATCTCATCAACTAAGAAAGAAAGAAGGAAAAGAGAGAGAGAGAGAGAAGAAGAAGGGAAATAAAACAAAAGAAAGTGTTCCACTGTAAATTTTAAGAAAAACCTGAAAGCATAAAAAAATCCATTCTTTGATACATATGGTCTTTTAAATCTTATTTTGAAGATTTTTAAAGATTATAAACACCATACAAAACGTAGAGGAATTCTAAATATTATAAGAAATAACATCCAAACACAAATTTTAACCCTACTATTATCCATCTCAGGATTTTCGTTGAAAAGGAACTAATCCGTCAAACTTTGTCTGAAATATATCAAAAATAGATAGGAATGTAGGATAGACTAAAAATGGGATGTCTGTATAAAAAGGATTCTAGAAAAATGTCGAAGAATTTGACGGCAAAGTGGTTTGAGCGAAGAGAATACAAGTTCTATATTTGTTATTCTCACAAAGAAAGTAATTCTATGTTAGTTAGATGTTTTATTTTCTGAAGCGTCCTTAGAAAAGTTGGTTCAGCTTTAACAAAAATGGAAGTGCATTGAACAAAAGTATCTTGCAGAAACAATTGGTCTAGAAACAGAGATATGCTTTTATTACAATAATATTTAGCGGAAATAGCAAGATAATATTTAAGCCTTTTTGGTTTTAGTTACTTTAAGTTGATATTAAACAATAATTTTTCTTAATTTTTTTTCAGACAAAGCAGCTTTTATGAAAAGGACATTTAATAAGTCGTTTCAAATACAGATGTTAAAAAAATTATTTTAATATTTTTTAACATCTAACACGTATGTATTTTAACGTATTGGTACATTTAGAATTTTCCTTAAATTAAAATCAGATTGTGTAAAAAATAATTAAATCTACTCGACTGCTCCTATCAATTTGAGTTAAACAACATATTGAAATGAAAAAAAAATTATAAAAAAAAACCTCTTTGAAAAGGTCAATATCTTATCAAGGTCTATTAATATAGCCAAAAAACAACATTATAATGCACTAATTTAATTATTTTCTAAATATCAGTTGTTTATTTTCTGACAAATTTATGTCGTCATTATCCCTTCCAACTGAGATCATTCATATTTCCGTCATTCCTGTAAGACATAAATTGCATCATTATTTTGAACGGATATTTCTCTGAGTTTTTGTATTTAAAGGAAATTGGATATGTTTCCATTTCAAAATGATTCTGCTTATATCTTGTATACAGAAGTTCACGACTCGCATTAATATTTCTGCTAAATGCATCCAAAATTGTCTTCTCCTCTAATAATTTGTCACTTTTTAATTTCCACATTTAGATATTTAGAGACGAAAACTTGAAATACGATTCTTAAAATAATAATAAAAAATGCCTCATTTTATAATTCAAAACATTTTTCATTCTGTTTGCTAATTTTACCACATGGTATTTTTTATGTTCCTCATAATTGTTTCAAAAATTTAGTTTTAATTAATTATGCCGACAATAACTTAATAATTTTCTGTATTTACAATGCTCATTACATGGAGGATGAATGTCTTAGTAAAAGTATACACAATAATTAAATAGCGCTCAAAAATATTTGATTTTACGCTATATTATCTTTCGACCACAGTAACAATGTGCAAATAAACAGACACATGAATTAAAATTGCAAAAATAATAATTTCTGTAATCATGCATGGCAAGGTCGAATTGAAAAAAAATAAAGGATTTTCAAAAATTTATAGTTCGAAACACCGTATTGCGATATGTTTTAGGCTTAATGCGTCTGTTTATATTATTTCAAAAATTTTACTCTTAATTATATAGCAACCTTAGCTAATTAGAAAAATTTAAAAAACTTTAATCATCAATGTAAATATGTAGCTCCCTGATAAGCCGGACTTTTATTTGTTCTATGCACGAGTAATGATTGATCTTATTTCTATGTATTATATTAGTTACCACTTTTTATAAATAGAAAAGTTACTTATAAATTTATTAATTTATTTTCAATTCGAGTTCTCATGCATCGCTTGGTTTTCAAAACGCTTCTCTGGCAACAAAATTTTCAGAGAAGCATAAGTAGATTTCATGTAGGTATTCATGAGATTCCTGTCCGAAGTATGATAATAATTTAAGTTTGATTCGTCTCTTGATATATTATTTTTAAAAATTTAACTCATAATTATAAAGCATCGACATCACAAAAAAACATATATTTCAAAACGCATGAAGTAACTGAAACAATGAAATGTTTGGTAAAATATTCTAAAAATTATTTTAAAAAATCGTTAAAATTCGAACCAAATATTGTTCGGAAAAGAAATTAGTCTCACTGAAAACCTAATATTTTTTATTTGAACTTTAAGAGGTGTTAAAAGAGTTTTTATGTGATAATATAAGTTATTAAGGTTAAGTTTCGCAAATTAAATATCTATTAAAATTTTGAGAAAAAGCTTTTTTAGTAAACAAGTACTATCTCAACTAACCTATTTATTAATCTATCTAACTAATCTATTTAGTAAACAAGTACCTGCCAACTTTGGTAATTCTTGGTCCTTCGGTCTGCCCTGCAGAGCGTTTTGAATTATTTTTCATCGTGCATGTCGCATGAGGGATTTTATAGATGGTATACCATCCTAAATCTTTACTTCACTGTCACCTATTACTAGCCCAAACATAATCATGAAAAAAAGATAATTGAACCGCTTTTGTATCACTATTTAACACAGAAAAGAAATCAAATTCATATTTAGGAAAAGAAGTCCATATCTCCATTGAAAAGAGCATTGAGCCGAATATAAACCAAGCAGACGATAATAAGATTCCCTGGAATTAAATTGGTTTTTTTTCTTTCTGATAGCTAAATAGTGATAGAAAGGCTTTTATTTTAAACGGAACATACAATGATGTCGCAAACTATTTTATTCATTCAGTATATTGTATGGAAAATTTTTTGTCAACAAAAAAGGTTACTGAAACAATATTTGACATTTTGTAGGAATGTATTTGTTTGAAGAAAGTGTAAAATATTAAGTGCTTATTTCAGTAACGAAATGCAATGTTATTCCTTGATCTAAAATATTTTAAAACGTTTAAGAGATAGCCATGACTCAACCGGTGATGAAGCATTCCATTTTTTGGCCATATATGTTGCTTTATGTTCCATTTCTCAGAAAATTAAAATAAAAATATCGGGACTGAGATGAAATCTTTATTGCTTCCTCCAATAACAGTTGATTTATTTATCCAAAAATCTCCCCGTATACTTTCTGACGGGGTGTTGTGATCTTTGTGGTTATTCAAAAATCTAGTATACCAAGGATCAACGAAGCCTTAAAATTTCCATTTCTTTTAATTTCATACGTCAAGCCAGCTCACCCAAATGATGTAAAGATTCACAATTGGCGGAGGGAAAAAGTTCGGAAGGTAGAAATAAGAAAATAATAAAGCATTGACAAATAAATAAAATGCAAATTAATAAACAAAAATATATTACACTGGCCAAGTAAACATTGAAAATATTAAACATAATTATATGAAAAATAAATAAACATACATAATAAGACGATAATAAGATTCCTTGTAATTAAATTTTAGAATTTCTTAATCGTTTTTTTATTGCTAATAAGAGATGGAAAGGCTTTTATATGATTATTTTATTTATATGGTTTTTTAATTTAATTGTGTTCTGTTTATTTTAGATCGATAGGAGCAATCAAGTAGATTTAATTATTTTTTAAATAACATTATTTTAATTTAAGGAAATTCTAAACGTACCAATGCGTGTAAGATTTCGTAATACCTTTAAGATTTTAAAATAATTTTTTTAACATCTATATTTGAAACGACTTTATAAAATAACCTTTTTTTAAAACATGTTTTGTCTGAAAAACAGATTAAAATAAATGATTGTTTAATAACCACTTCAAGAGACTAAAACCAAAACGGCTTGAAGATCATGTCTTTATTTCCGCTAAATATTCTTGTAATAAAGACATATTTTTGTTTCTAGACCGATTGTTTCTGCAAGGAACTTTTGTTCAATGCACTTTCCTTTTTGTTGAAGTTGATCCAACTTTTCTAAGGAATCTTCAGAAAATAAAAAATAAAAGTAAAATAGAATTACTTTCTTTGTGAGAATAACAAATATAGACCTTATATTCTCTTCGATCCAACCACTTTGCCGACAAGTTCTTCGACATTTTTCTAGAATACTTTTTATACAGACATCCCATTTCTAGTGTATCCTACATTCCTATCTTGATATATTTCAGACAATGTTTGACGGCTATGTTCCTTTGCAAAGAAAAGCCTGAGATGGATAATAGTAGGGTTGAAATTTGTTTGGATGTTATTTCTTATAATACCTGGAATTCCTCTACGTTTTGAATGGTGTTTGTACTCTTTAAAATTCTTGAAAATAAGATGACGAAGACCGTATGTATCAAAGCACAGGATTTAGTTTTATGATTTTCTTCAAATTTTAGACGCGGAACTGTTTCTTTTGTTGTTTTTCCTCTTCATTTTTTCTCTCTCTTTGTTTTCTTCTTTCTTTCGCAGTTGATAGGATATGAAGAAAAAGTTTTAGTTGAAATTACGTCTAGAAAATTAGTGGAAAGCAGTCGAAATTCTGGATAGAATCTTACAAAGAATAACAAAGATTCACGAACATCTTCAATTTACATAACAGTAACAAACTGAATTCAGGGGACCGACATAAAATAACATGACGTGTTTGGATCTTCATTGCAAAAAAAGTCTGTTCACACAAATGTTTCCAAATTTGGTCTACATGCCATTAATGCTATTAAATTTCGCTTCATGAAACTAAAACTATTTATTCGAATTTCCGCCACAAGCCGCATATAAGGCGCTGCAGGAGTAGTTGGCTAAATCAATTTGCCGAAGAAATTACAGTAAACAAAATTTCCAGGACAAATTTGTTTTAGCATCGTTGATACTTGTGATTTAGTGACATTACACTGCTGGCACGCAGAATAGAGTAATTTGCATCGGAATTTCCAATTATAAGAAAAACAAATAAATATACATAATAACATAATTTAATGTTAACATAAACATAATTTAATAACATTTATAAAATATAATCATTACAGAATAAAAAAATAAATAAAAGATTTGCATAAACATTACATATGTAACATCAGCAAACAGGGGCAAGGAAGAAGAGGTCCACAAGAACACAGACAGAAAATAATCGAAGTATGAAACACCATTTAGAAAAGAGAAAGAAAAAACGATACCCTTAATACAGCTTAGGAAGGAAAAATCGTTTACCTATCCTTAAAGGTGTTTAGATTATTAACATGCCTTTGTAAACGACACTTTTCAGTTGACGCTACAATAAAATATCACGGGAGAGAGATTTAGAAAATATGATGGCCGCCTACAAAAATTAGCAGAGCTAATTATCCGTTTGCCTATAAAATGCTGTACAGTTTGCAAAAATTTGCAAAATGGCGTTAAATCGAACTATCGCCTCAATAGTCAATTTAATAATCATATCTCCAATTGGAAATCCCGATGCAAATTACACTGTTCTGAGTGTCAGCAGTGTAATGTCACTAAATCACAAGTATCAACGATGCTAAAACAAATTTGTCTTGGAAATTTTGTTTACTGTAATCCCTTCGGCAAATTGATTTAGCCAACTACTCCTGCAGAGCCTTATATGCGGCTTGTGGAGGAAATTCGTATAAATAGTTTTAGTTTCATGAAGCGAAATTTAATAGCATGAATGGCATGTAGGCCAAATTTGGAAACATTTGTGTGAAAAGACTTTTTTGCAATGAAGATCCAAACACGTCACGTTATTTTATGCCGGTTCCGTGAATTCAGTTTTTTATTGTTTTGTAAATTGAAGATGTTCATGAATTTTTGTTATTCTTTGTAAGATTCTATCCAGAATTTCTACTGCTTTCCACTAATTTGCTAGACGTAATTCCAACTAAAACTTTTTCTTCATATCCTATCAACTGCGACAGAAAGAAGGAAACAAAGAGAGAGGAAAAAAAGGAAGAGGAAAAACAACAAAAGAAACAGTTCCGCGTCTAAAATTAGTAGAAAATAATAAAACTAAATCCTATGCTTTGATACATACGGCCTTTGTCATCTTATTTTGAAGAATTTTACAGAGTACTAACACCATACAAAACGTAGAGGAATTCCAGCTATTATAAGAAATAGCATCCAAACAAATTTCAACCCTACTATTATCCATCTGGGGCTTTTCTTTGCAAAGGAATTTATCCGTCAAACATTGTCTGAAATATATCAAAAAATAGATAGGAATGTAGGATACACTAGAAATGGGATGTCTGTATAAAAAGGATTCTAGAAAAATGTCGGAGAATTTGTCGGCAAAGTGGTTGGAACGAAGAGAATACAAGCTCTATATTTGTTATTCTCACAAGGAAAGTAATTCTATTTTAGATTTATTTTTTATTTTCTGAAGAGTCCTTAGAAAAGTTGTATCAACCGCAACAAAAATGAAAGTGCATTGAACAAAAGTTCCTTGCAGGAACAATCGGTCTAGAAACAAAAATATGTCTTTATTACAAGAATATTTAGCGGAAATAAAGAGATAATCTTCAAGCCGTTTTGGTTTTTGTCTCTTGAAGTTGTTATTAAACAATCATTTATTTTAATCTGTTTTTCAGACAAAACAGGTTTTAAAACAAGGTCATTTTATAAAGTCGTTTCAAATACAGATGGTAAAAAAAAATTCCTTAAATTAAAAAAGAATTTCCTTAAATTAAAATAATGTTATTTAAAAAATAATTAAATCTACTCGATTGCTCCTATCGATCTAAAATAAACAGAACACAATTAAATAAAAAAAAATCAAGTTTTTTTTTATTAAAAATATCTTCTTTGGAAAGGTCAATACTTTCTCAAAGTCCATTTCTATAGTCAAAGAACAACATTATAGTGCACGAATTTAATTCTTTTCTAAATATCATTAGTTTATTTTATGAAAAAATTGTGTCGTCACTATCCCTTGCCTCTAAGATAATTCATATTTCTGTCATTCCTGTAAGACATAAATTGCATTATAATTTTTAAGGGAGATTTCGCTGAGTTTTTGAATCTAAAAGAAATTGGATATGTTTCCATTTCAAAATGATTCTGTTTAGATCTTATATACAAAAGTTCATGACTCGCATTAATATTTCTGCTAAATGCATCCAACCTTCCCTTCTCCTTTAATAGTTTGTCACTTTTAAATTTAAAAAATTTAGATATTTAGAGACGAAAACTTGAAATAGGATTCTTATAATAATAATAAAAAAATTGCTTCATTTTATAATTCAAAACATTCTTCACTCTGTTTGCCAATTTTACTGCCATGCCATTTTTTCTTGTATCGCATAATAGTTTCAAAAATATAGTTATAATTAATTATGCCGACAATAACTTAATATTTCCCTGTATTTACAATACTCATTAAATGGAGGATGAATACCTTAGTAAAAGTATACACAATAAGTGAATAGCGCGCAAAAAAAATTTCATTTTACGCTATAATATCTTTCGATCTGACTAACAACCTGCAAATAAACAGATGCATGAATTAAAATTGTCAATACTATTTTCTTTAATCATGCATGGCAAGGTGCGAGTTAAAAAAATAAAGGATTTTCAAAACTCTTTAGCTCGAAACACCGTATTGTGATATGGTTTAGGCTTAATGCGTCTGGTTTATATAATTTCAAAAACTCTTTTATTTACTCTTAATTATACATCAACCTCAGATCATTATAAAAATTTTAAAAAACCTTAATTATCAAGGTAAATATGTAGACGTCCCTTATTAGCAGGTATTATATTTGTATTATGTAAGAGTAACGATTAATCTAATTCCAATGCATTACACAACTGACCATTTTTTTTAAATAGAAAAAATGTTCTTAAATATATTAATTTAATTGTACCTGGGGTTTTTAACGGTGAAGGACTGATTTTTCAAATTGCTGCTCTTATAATAAAAATTTTCAGAGAGGCATTAAGTAGATTTCTTAAGGTGTTTAGGATTCTAGTCCGCAGTATATTATTTTAGGTTTGATTGATCTTTCCATATAATATTTTTAAGAATTTTCTCTTGACTAGAAAACATCGACAGCAAACAAATTAATTTTTCAAAACTTCTACACACGCGTGTGTTTACATAAAGTAACTAAAACAATGAAACGTTTTGTTAAATATTCTTAACATGATTTTTTTAAAATTGTTGAAATTATAAGAAATATTGTACGGGAAAGAAATTTTTATCACCGAAAACCTAATATTTTTCATCTGAATTTTAAGAGGTGTAAAAAGAGTTTTCATGTGATAATATGCTTCCAAGTTATTAAGGTTAAATTTCGTAAATTAAAAATCTATTGAAATTTTGAAAAATACTTTTTTTAATAAACACGTACTATACGAAAAGTAACTACCTGCCAACTTTGATAATTCTTGGTCCATCGATCTGCCCTGCAGAGCTTTTCGAATTACTTTTCATCATGCATTTCACATGATGGAATTTATAGATAGTATACCAGCCTAAACTATCGCAAACTATTAAAAAACTAAACTATAACCTATTACTATTCCAAACATTATCATGCAAAACAATGATAATTGAGCAGTTTTTTTATCACTAGATAACACAGAAAAGAAAACGAGTTCATATTTAGGAAAATAAGTCCATATCTTTTGAATCAGTTAAAAGTAAATTTCTTTCAATGAAGATTAAAAATACGGTCTGTCACTCAATGATATTTTAACATTTTTTATTTCTATTATTATACTAAAGATCTTAAAAAAAGATAATTATTAAATTATGGTTGCCTGCTGTATTAAGAAAGAATTCGCAAAATCTTCGTCAGCTTAAAAAAAGTAGCGAGGTCAAGCAAAATCATATTACCATAAAGAATTTCAAGAAACAATTATATTTTAACAGGAATTAGACAAAAAAATTCACAGCTCCTTTTAAATTTCTGTACGAATTCAATAAAAATGGAAGTGCGTTGAACAAAAGTTCTTTGTAAAAACAATCAGTCTAGGAACAAAAATATGCCTTTATTCTAAGAATATTTATCGTAAATAGAAAGATAATCTTCAAGCCTTTTTGGTTTTATTCTCTTTAAAATGTTATTAAACATTCAATTATCTTATTTTTTTCACAGAAATCAGCTTTTAAAACAAGATCGTTTTATAAAGTCGTTTCATATACAGGTGTTAAAAAAATTATGTTAGCATCTTAATGGATACTTGCACGTATTGGTACGTTTAGAATTTCCTTAAATTAAAATCATGTAATCTGAAAGTTATTTAAATGTACTTGAAATGAAAAAAAAAAAATCATTTTTTTGTTAAAAAAAATCGTCTTTGAGAAGGTAAATACTTCATCAAAGTCTATTACTATAGTCAAAGAACATCCTTATAGTGCACGAATTTAATTCTTTACTAAATATCAGTTGTTTATTTTTTAAAAAATATGTGTCGTCATTATCCCCTGTCTCTAAGATAATTCATATTTCCGTCATTGCTACAAGACACAAATTACATCATAATTTTGAACGGAGATTTCTCTGATATTTTGTATTTAAAGGAAATTGGACATGTTTCCATTTCAAAATGATTCTGCTTATATCTTGTATACAGACGTTCATGACTCGCATTAATACTTCTGCTAAATGCATCCAAAATTGCCTTCTTCTCTAATAGTTAGTCACTTTTTAATTTCAAAATTTTCATATTTAGAGACGAAAACTTGAAATGTGATTCTTAAAATAATAATAATAAAGAATTGCCTCATTTTATAATTCAAAACATACTTCATTGTGTTTGCTAATTTTTATGCCGTGCTATTTTTTCTTGCCTTGCATATTTGTTTCCAAAATTAAGTTTTAATTAGTTATGCCGACAATCAGTTAATACTTTCTTGTATTTACAATACTCATTACATGAAAGATGAATGCCTTAGTAAAAGTATACAGAATAATTAAATAGCGCGCAAAAACATTTCATTTTACGCTATATTATATTTCGACCTCAAGAACAACGGGCAAATAACCAGATGCATGAATTAAAATTGTAAATAAAATTTTCTTTAATCATGCATGGCAAGGAACGAGTTAAAATAAATGGATTTCCAAACCTCTATACTTCGAAAACCGTATTCTGATATGTTTTAGACTTAATGCGACTGTTTATATTATTTCAAAAATTTTACTCATTATAGAAATTTTAAAAAACTTTAATCATCAACGTAAATTTGTAAATGTCCCTTAATATCAGGTATTTTATTTGTATTATGTAAGAGTAATGATTAATCTTATTCCAATGCATTACATTACTTACCACTAATTTTTAATAGAAATTTTTTTTATAAATTTATTAATTTAATTCTACTTGACTTTTCTACTGTAAATAACTATCTTTATCAAAATGCTGCTTTGATAACAAAAATTTTCAAAGCTGCATTAGTAGATTTCTTAAGGAGTTTAGGTTTATAGTCAGTAGTATGATATTATTTTAGGTTTGATTCATCTTTACGTATATTATTTTTTTAACTTTTCTCTTACTTAGAAAGTATAGACAACAAACAAAACAATTTTTCAAAACTGCTACAACATGCGTGTGTTTACATGAAGTAACTAAAACAATGAAAAATTTTGATAAATATTCTTAAAATTATTTTTAAAAAATTATTGAAATTATAAAAAATATTGTGCGGGAAAGAAATTTGTCTCTCCGAAAACCAAATATTTTTCATCTGAACTTTAAGAGGTGTAAAAAGAGTTTTCATGTGATAATATACTTCCAAGTTATTAAGGTTAAATTTCGTAAAATAAAAATCTATTATGATTTTGAAAAATACATTTTTAGTAAACGCGTACTATCCCAAAAATAACTACCTGCCAACATTAGTAATTACTGCTAAAATGGAGCGTTTTGAGTGATTCTTCACCATGCATAAGTGGCATGATTTATTTTCTAGATATTATACCAGCCTAAATCATTACTTCACCTTCACCTATTACTATTCTATATATTATCATTCAAAAGAATGATAATTGAGCAGCTTTTGTATCACTACATAACACAGAAAGCAAATCGAGATCATATTTAGGAAAAGAAGTCCATATCTGTTGAAACAGTTAAAAGTAAATTTCATTTAACGAAGATTAAAAATACGGTCTGTTACTCAATGATATTTTAACATTTTTATTTCTCTTATTATACAAAAGATCTTGAAAAAATTTAATTATTCTTTTATGGTGGCTGGCATTTTTAAGAAAGAATTATCAAAATCTTCCTCAGCTTGAAGAACGTAACGAAGTCAAGCAAAATTACATTACCATAAGCAATTTCAGGAAACAATTATATTTTAACAGGAATTAGTCAAAAAATAAATTCAAAGCTCCTTTTTAATTTTTGTACGAGTTTTTTGTCTGTAGCTTCCTAATTTGATAACCGAATTATTAAAATAAATTTGCAAAAATGAGTTCTGCAAAGTGAAAATTCTTAACAATTTTTTGTTAGCTTTTCAAACCAAGAGCTGCTTTATAGAACAATCAATTCATACAATTAATCGTTAGATAACATTTCACTATTAAGAGCGTGAAATGTTTGAATATTTATTATTTGAAACGTGCATAAAAATGTTTTATTTTTACAAATCACAACAAATTTATTTGAAAGTAAATTTTTCCTCCTACTAAAAATTATCGTTTGCTTAAAATCATTGTTTCTTTAATTAAATCTATTTATTTTTACACTATTTTTAATAACCTTTCCCATTTTGAAATGAATTTCTATTTATTTTTAAAATATACAACAATCATGGAACTTTTTACATTTACTGTGATATAACACGAAAAATTTAATCAAAATTTAAAGTTAATTTGAGAATAATTACTTGAACTCCGAAATGTCAATTGTTAAGAATTTAAAACTTTATTTTTCATCTCTATTTTCAAAACAGAACTTAAAACCGAACTTTTCCTTTGGGACTCATTTTCGGGATTAAATTCGGAAAAATAATTCAATAGAGTTCATTTTCGTTCACAGGCATTGCTAAAGAAACCAATTAGTTTCATTTGTTTTCAACAAGTTCAAAGTATATTTTGATAAAAAAAAAAATACTATTTGATTTCTGGGTAATAAGTTGTTTCAGCGTTCGAAAACATTAACTGATTTCAAAGTATTTTGAAAATCTTCATATGAATCGAAGCTTAAAATATGATGTGAGAAATGGGGAATATTTCCAATAAAACCCACCGTACTTGCCATACCCACGCAATTTTTTCACGATTAAAATTCCGCAAATACTACTTTATTTCCCATTAACCTTTTGCCTGTCAAAGGATGGCCTGGTTATTCAGGCTGCAATTTATAATTGTCTCTAAAGAAAAGAACTAGGTTAAAACTCAGTTATTATAATAATTCTTCATCTGGTTTGACAAGAAACCCTTGTCCAAAAACCAGAGACAATACTTTTTTTGACTTGAAAAAAAGCATTCAGCCGAATATGAACCAAGCAGACGATAATAAGATTCCCTCGAATTAAATTTTAGGTTTTCTTATTCTTTTTTTTTTCCTTTCTGATAGCTAAAAAGAGATAGAAAGGCTTTTATTTAAAAGGCAACATACAATGATGTTGCAAACTATTTTATTCATTCATTACATTGTATGGAATATTTTTGTCACCAAAAAGGTTACTGAAACAATATTTGACATTTTGTAGGAATGTATTTGTTTGCAAGAAAGTGAAAAAATATTGAGTGAATATTTCAGTGACGAAATGTAATGTTATTGCTTGATCCAAAATATTTTAAAACGTTTAAGAGAGAGCCATGACTCAAACGATGAAGAAGCATTACTTTTTTTTGGTCGTATATGTTGCGTTATGTTCCATTTCTCAGAAAAGTAAAATAAAAATATCGGGATTGAAGATGAAATCTTCATTCCTTTCTCCAATAACAGTTATTATTATCCGAAAACCTCCCCGTATACTTTCTGATTGGGCGTTGTGATCTTTGTGGTTATTCAGAAATCTAGTAAACCAAGGATCAACGAACCCATAAAATTTCCATTTCTTTATATTTCATACGTCCCGCCAGCTTATCCAAAGGATGTAAAGATTCACAATTGATGGCGGGAAAAAAGTTCGGAAGGTAATAAATAAGAAAATAATAAAGCTTTGACAAATAAATAAAATGCATATTAATGAACAAAAATATATTACACTAGCCAAGTAAACATATAAAATATTAAACTGTAGAAGGACGAGACTCAAGTTTATGTGGAGTGTGCTGAAGAATCCATTCAATTTTAGGAACCATTTTTTATTAGGCTACGAACATTAAAGAAAGCACAACGAAAACAGACAACAACACAAGCCAAGTATACAGACTAGAATGACAGAGAGGCATCATGGGAAAAAGATGGATCCACTAGCGCCATCTACCATAGAAAGAAGAAGGCAGTGAATTGTAACCGCTACAAAACATAATTATATGAAAAATAAATAAACATACAAAATATTAAACAAAGGTTAATAAAGTTTATAAAATATAATCATTATATAATAAAAAAATAAATAAAAGATATACATAAGTAGTACATATGTAAAATTAACAAACGGGGGAAGGAAAAAGAGGTCTACATGAACACAGATAGAAAATGACCGAAGTCTGAAACACCATTGAGAAAAGAGAAAGTCAAAAACGATACCCTTAATGCAGTTTAGTAAGGGAATAATCCTTTATCTATCCTTAAAAGAGTTTAGAATATCATCATTGCCTTTCAAAACGACACTTTTCAGTTAACACTACAGTAAAAATCACAGGGAGACAGATTCGGGAAATATGGTGGCCGCCAGCAAAAATTCGCACAGCTAATTATCCGTTCCTTCATAAAATGTTGTACAGTTTACAAAAGTTTGAAAATGGCGTTAAATCGAAGTATCGTCGCTATAGTCAATTGAATAATCATATCTCCAATTGCAAATTACAATATTCCGAGTGTCAGCAGTGTAAAGTAACTAAATCACAAGTATCAACTATGCCAAATTTGTTGTGGAAATTCTTTTACTGAAATTTCTTCGGCTAATTGATTTAGCCAAATACTCCTGAAGCGCATATTTGCGGCTGGTGGCGATAATTGGAATTAATAGATTTTGTTTCATGAAGCGAAATATCATGGCATGAATGGCATGTAAAGCAAATTTGGAAACATTTGCCTGAATAGACTTTTTTTTACAATGAATTTGGAAACGAATGAAGGTATTTTATGTCGGCCCTGTGTAACTGATTTGTAAATGGAAGATTTTCATAAATCTTTGTTATTCTTTTTATGATGCTAAAAATAATTTGGATTGCTTTCCATTCATTTTGTAGACGTTATTTCAACGAAATGTTTTTCGTCATATCTGATGAACTAAGAAAGAAAGAAGGAAAAGGGAGAGAGAAGAAGAAGGGAAATAAAACAAAAGAAAGTGTTCCACTGTAAATTTTAAGAAAATCCTGAAAGCATAAAAAAATCCATGCATTGATACATATGGTCTTTTAAATCTTATTTTGAAGATTTTTAAAGATTATAAACACTATACAAAACGTAGAGGAATTCTAAATATTATAAGAAATAACATCCAAACGAATTTCAACCCTACGATTATCCATCTTAGGATTTTCTTTGCAAAGTAACTTATCCGTCAAACATTGTCTGATATATATATAAAAAGGATAGGAATGTAGGATACAATAGAAATGGGATGTCTGTACAAAAATGATTCTAGAAAAATGTCGAAGAACTTGTCGACAAATTGGTTGGATCGAAGAGAATACAAGCTCTATATTTGTTATTCTCACAAAGAAAGTAATTCTATGTTAGTTACATGTTTTATTTTCTGAAGCGTCATTAGAAAAGTTGGTTCAACTTCAACAAAAATGGAAGTGCATTGAACAAAAGTACCTTGCAGAAACAATTGATCTAGAAACAAAGATATGTTTTTATTACAAGAATATTTAGCGGAAATAGCAAGATAATATTTAAGCCTTTTTGGTTTTAGTCTCTTTAAGTTGATATTAAACAATCATTTTTCTTAATTTTTTTCAGACAAAGCAGCTTTTAAGAAAAGGGCATTTTATAAGTCGTTTCAAATATAGATGTTAAAAAAATTATTTTAATATTTTTTAACATCTAACACGTACGTATTTTAACGTATTGGTACGTTGAGAATTTTCCTTAAATTGAAATCAGATTGTGTAAAAAATAATTAAATCTACTCGATTGAGTCAATGTGAGTTAAACAACATATTGAAATGAAAAAAAAATTATAAAAAAAATCGTCTTTGAAAAGGTCAATACCTTATCAAGGTCTATTAATATAGCCAAAAAACAACATTATAATGCACCAATTTAATTATTTTCTAAATATTAGTTGTTTCTTTTCTGACAAATTTTTGTCGTCATTATCCCTTCCAACTGAGATAATTCATATTTCCGTCATTCTTGTAAGACATAAATTGCATCATAATTTTGAACGAATATTTCTCTGAATTTTTGTATTTAATGGAAATTGGATATGTTTCCATTTCAAAATGATTCTGCTTATATCTTGTATACAGAAGTACTCGCATTAATATTTCTGCTAAATGCATCCGAAATTGTCTCCTCCTCTGATAATTTGTCACTTTTTAATTTCCGTATTTAGATATTTAGAGACGAAAACTTGAAATGCGATTCTTAAAATAATAATAATAAAAAAAATTGCCACATTTTATAATTCAAAACATTCTTCATTCTGTTTGCTAATTTTACCGCATGCTATTTTTTTGTTTCTTATAATTGTTTCAAAAATTTAGTTTTAATAAATTAGGCCGACAATAAGTTAATAATTTTCTGTATTTACAATGCTCATTATATGGAGGATGAATGTCTTCATAAAAGTATACGCAATAATTAAATAGCGCGCAAAAAGTTTTTAATTTTACGCTATATTATCTTTCGACCACATTAGCAATGTGTAAATAAACAGATACATGAATTAAAATTGCAAAAATAATAATTTCTTTAATCATGCATGTCAAGGTACGAGTTAAAAAAAATAAAGGATTTTTGAACCTCTATAGTCCGAAACACCGTATTGTGATATGTTTTAGGCTTAATGCGTCTGTTTATATTATTTCAAAACTTTTACTCTTAATTATATAGCAACCTTAGCTAATTAGAAAAATTTAAAAAAAACTGTAATCATGAAGGTAAATATGTAGAGTCCCTGATAAGCCCGACTTTCATTTGTTCTATGTACTGGTAATGATTAATCTTATTTCAATGTATTATATTAGCTACCACTTTTTATAAATAGAAAAATTACATATAAATTTATTAATTTACTTTCAATTCGAGCTCCTCTATCGTCGCTGGGTTTTCAAAACGCTTCTCTGATAACAAAATTTTCAGAGAAGCATAAGTTGATTCCATGAAGGTGTTTGAGATTCCAGTCCGATGTATGATAATAATTTAAGTTTGATTCGTCTTTCGATATATTATTTTTAAAAATTTACTCGTAATTATAAAGCATCGACAGCACTAAAAAACATATATTGCAAAACGTCACAAAGCGTGTGAGTTGACATGAAGTTTCTGAAATAATGAAAAGTTTTGTAAAATATTCTTAAAATTGTTAAAATTTTACCAAATATTGTTCAGAAAAAAATTAGTCTCACTGAAAACCTAATATTTTTCATCTGAACTTTAAGAGGTGTTAAAAGAGTTTTCATGTGATAATATAAGTTATTAGGGTTAAGTTTCGCAAATTCGATATCTATTAAAATTTTGCAAAAGCGTTTTTAGTAAACAAGTACTATCCCAAAAGTAACTACCTGCCAACTTT
>BGPR01012479.1:0-44798 GCA_013235015.1 Araneus ventricosus
AGAAAATAAACTACATTAAATTTCCTACAAAATATTACTTACACATTCATAGATGAATAGTGTTTAGAATATTATAGCAGTTTGAAAAGTACATAATTACAATATAAGTGGATGAAAATGTTAGTTTTATTATACATATACCTACATAAAAAATATGCATAACCCATTTTACACTTTGCTCGTAATCAAATTTACCCATGTTTTTCTAGTATTTGACTCAAATCTAAATCCTTCCTCTTCAGGTGCAATCTTGGTGTTGCGTACCAAAACTTAGGAAACACATTGTTAAACGTATGTTTCTTTCCATCCACTCTTGATTTGTAAATAATTAATGCTTAGTAATACAAGGAGAACTCTTCAGAAGCCAATTTTTTATAAAAGTTAGTCTCTAATTTATCTTTTTTTCGATACATGTTTACTGTTTAGAAATAGACAGGCTAATCTTGAAATGTGGAATCTAGATGTTCCACACTTTCTTTCAAGACAAGTGAATTGAATATGAAACTAGAGTTCCTACCTTGAGAAAAAAGAAAAAATTAATGACTTTTCAAGGACTTTTAAAACAATTCGCTAATCTAAAATTAATATTTTAGGCATAAAAATGCTAATGATAAATTTAAATCTAATTAAATGTTTGCATTTTATTTTGAAATAAAAAAATTTGATAAATCTACAATTCTACTGATAAACTCAGTACCAAACCATAAACTGCTCTAGTTTCTTGAGGTTAAGCATTAAATACTAAAGACTTCCCCGGCACACTATTAAATTAAATAACATACATCTTGAAAAACAGATTTCATTGCACAGAAAAATTGGTTATTGGTATTTTAAAAAATTCTGTTCAAATATATCAAGAATTTCCCAACACATTAGATAATGCATGGACTATTTTACTCGATGGAGAAATTCCCTCCTGTAGCTTATACTGTAATGTCAAATTGGCCGTCTTTGAATACACAAAAGAGAAAAGATTGCTTGATTGAGAGTATCTGGATACAAATATCCATTTTCTGTGGTGGAATTCTCAAGACAAAACCAAGTCACAAAAGTGGTTTTCTCTTCTGTCCCAAAAAAAAATGTTGATGGACATTTGCTTATTTTTCTGCTGACAACAAAAAATCAAGTACTTTCTAGGGCTCTGAGTAAGGCAAATAAAATTCAAGGAGTTTTCAAGAACGTAGGAACCATGTAAACTGTCCCTCACTCAGAGATGTTGATCACATTAGAGAATTAACTCCACTTTCTTTCTCCTATCAAGCTAGAATTACCATATTCCCAATTGAATAAAATATTTTTAAATGTCAGATATTTACTCTATATGTGAAAAATAGTCAAAATTTGGGATTTGTTCCACTGAGTTTCATAGGAATTATTGAATGTTCCTTGTTGCTCGGACACGACTTTTTTTAAAACAAACCATGTTACAACAATTTGGAAAAGTAGCATCTTCTCTGGTTAATGTAACATGATATATTTTGCAAAACTTCCATCTAAATTCTTAACATCTTCAAGGTTGGTGGTAAATGTTATATATATATATTCAAAATGTTTTCGTTGTTGCAGTCATAAAACAGCTGAGTTGTTAACCAATTAGCTTTATTATAAAAATATTTTGAGAATGGCAGACATACCAACATCTTAGTTAAAGTTTTAAGTAAAAAAGTGTACAGAAAATCCGATCTGCTCCAGATAAGGAATACGTGATCAAAAGTGAAGGGAATATTGGCTGCCTTTAGTAAATTACGTAAGTTGCTTTAGGGATGTGTGGCGTCAAGGAGTCTCTGATTTCATGATTTGTGCACGCGTGGAAATGATTAAAATATTCTTTAGTAATAAATATGCCAAGATGAGATTTTAATATACCCCAGTGGGAAACAGAAATCGAAACTGGAATTTAAGAAAGTGATTTTGAATACATTAAGATCTTTAAAATATATAATATTAGAATTTGAATAAAATTTAAGAGATTATTATTACATATATATAATAGGGCCATTTATTTCCCTCAGTTACTTGAATGCATACCCACTTAGATTTGCCATTCTTATTCGCATTATTTTTTTTTCTTCTGTTTATGTATTCAGAGTGAGATACTTGACTGCAACCATTTGGTATATATTGTAAAAGAAAAATCTATCTAAGAAAGGACGAAAACCAAAGTACCTAAAGTGAACTATGAGTATATGACAAGAAAGTATACTGCAGATTTACGGAGAGCAAAAGAACATGATATATTAATTTTCTTTTGTGTTTTATACAAAAGTAACAAGCTTTTAACAATAAAATTTTAATATATAGATATACAGATTGAAGAGCAATGCCTGATGAAGTATTGAAGAAGATAAATAATCTAGTAATGGATAACGTCATCAACTCCTTTTATTATAAGCATTTCATTATCCGGAAGATCGAATAATATTCTATTGGATCAATTAAGGGCAGCGTTAAATTTTAATTTATCGGAATGCTCATGAGTGAGAAACAAGAACCTTTAATAGCAAAATATAAATATACTCGAAACAGAGATGGAAAGTGGTTGGATCATATAAGACAAACGTCGAATAGCTTTGTGGCTCAGTTCAAAAAAAAATTCACACGATGTACTTGAGAGATTTCATTTAAAGTACTTAATAAAACATACAAATTTTGTTCAAGGATAAAGGGTGCTCTCCGGCGTATTCTCCAGGAACCTAGCTGATAGCTTTTGCCGAGTACAGTCAAAAATATCAGAATAATACAAAAGGAAAAATTAAAAAACCTACCAGAAGACACCAAGAAGGGCACAAAATGGCCCGACTTTTCAACCATCCACAAAAAAGGAAAAGTCACTAATCCAATCGAGAGAGAGAGAGAGAGGAATGCAGCCAAGATTTGAACGAAGAGCAGTCTCTGGCATTTTCAAATTGCGGACATGTCAAAACAAAGTGTTCTCAAGTTTCTGGAGTCTGACACACAGCACAATTAGAGAATCTATTAAACGACACTCCTGTAGAGAATAGTATTGAGCGGAAGAGACCTGGAGAGAAAGGAAAAATAAGAACTTCACTACTTAGAGAAGATTTTTTTGTACTAACCCTCCACCAAGTGTGTATTCGTTACAATACTTAGATTTTGCCCATTCTTCAGTTTGAGTCAATCTCTGTGAGCACTCCTGAAATAAAGCACCTCCGGCGAAACAAAGTTATAAATTCGGGAGAGAATTCAGGAGCATCTCTTGGAGACAGATTCTGCCCATTCATTTTCTGATACCTACATGGGCTGGAGAATATGGGCTAAGTTACGAGGATTTGTACCCTTGTTTAATGCCTCGAAATGATTCAGTTGTGAAACAGAGAACATTTCTGGGATTTAAAATTCTAAGTTCTTTAAGGCCGTAAGATTAGACATGCTATCTCGTCAACAGTATATAGTCCTTGACCTCTCTAACATAATAATTGGAAATTGCAAGGATCATGGCAAGTGCTTTAACCAGTGAAAAACTGAGTTGACTGCAGAATAGATCCCTGGAGGTCAAATGCTGGCAACAGCAGTTAACAGCAGCAATAGCCATGCCAGAGGCGTTTTTAGATGCATCCGTAGCCAGAATGACCACATCGGGAAATGGAGGCTACTTCGGTACCGTGAGGCCAGCCGTTTAATCACTCCCCTGGATCCAAGATACGTTGTTAAATTCCAGCTCGTCAAAAAGTGAATAACGAAATTATGGGTGATCTTCCAAGATTCCGGTATATGTTTGATGATTAAATCCGACAATAATAAATTGAGCAATCGTGAGTACCTACAAGCGTGACTCCACAAGGTAGACACAGTCACTCTCCACCCGACATTATCATGCTATTAGTCCTCAAGAATAGACTAGAAACCGCTACTACTTCACGGGCTGAAAATTTTTTTTGAAGAAAAAAATGACATATTTCTTTTATCGAATCTCAATGGTATATTTGTAAATCTTGAGATTTGTGTGCAGGACAGGGATCGGTGTCCACTGAGGTAATTCAAAAAACAAAACGTAGAACGTTGTTTTGTAATGTTTGCAGATGACAGTCCCCGCTTGCATTCATACCAATGGAAATCTGCCCGAATTCTCAAAGCCTGGATGATACAAGCATTGTAAAACCCTGAGGAGATGGACAGCTTTTGTCCCCATCTGGGGAGACGCCGAACCTTTGATTGCATTTAATCTTTTTTTTGATGTCTTGATAACCAGCTAGTCTTATATGCAGCCGAAAAGAAAGGTTACAGAAGAAAAATAATTCCTAAGAACCGAACGTTGGATCTCATGGAATACACTCCCATTAAAACAAACTGGAAATTCACAGGAGAGATCCGTGTAGAAAATTAATCACCTTACATTTAAGGAGTCAATGTTTAAACGCCATTCTCTCTGCACCAGGTTTCGAGCTTGGAGATAGCTCTATTTTATTCTTCACCGTCGGCACCGTAAGTGCCCTGCTAACCAATATGAATATGTCGTCGGCATATATGAAACACTGCACCCCATCAGGTAGCACTTCCAAGATACGTGCATAAACACAGAAAACATGAGGGGATAGGACACTTCCCTGGGGAGCCACCCCGTCATGCCTGAAGAAGGAAGACGTCTGATCCCCCCAACATGAATGCTTTTCTCTCGTCCCGAAGGAAGTGATAGAACCATAGCGCAACAATCCTACCCTCGATTCCAGATTGTAGCAATTTTAAATTAACAAACCATCATGCCAAACGTTGTCTTTAAGTTGCTTGGATGTCGAAAAGAGATACCGTAAACCATATTTCTACTTATTCTAGCTGTAAGGATCTTATTAAGCAAACACCGACGACAGACTGTCACAACTCTTATAGGGGAGAAAACATGCTTGAAAGGGGAAAAAATTTGTTATATATAAAATTTCAAAAGACGTGCGAGAAATATTCACCAAAAGTTTGCAAAGTACCACGTTAATGCAATTGACGGTACGGAAGAGACATCTTCTAGTTTCTAACAGGGTTTTAGAATCGGGATAATCTTTTGCTAGTCTCCAATCTACTGGGACTGAGGAGGAATACCACAGGTCATTAAACAAAAAAAACCAAGGACTTTATACAAGTTAAGCATCCGATACACGTGATAATTTTTTGTGATCTTATCCGGTCTTTAGAGATAGATTGGATGCCTTGACAAAAGCATCACACCTTCGGCATTGAAAAATGGTTGGTTTAGTCTCTCGAAATCGCTGGAGATTCGGTAGTTCTCTGAAAAATCTAAGGCGATTTGTTCAGTGGGTGCGTGTTTAATTATATATTAGCCGCAATTGTGACGGCCCAGCAGTCGGGGAAGAAAGAACCATGCCGGAAGATAGATGAGATGAGATTGACACGGGGAAACGTCTTTATTCAACATCGCTTAATTATCCTAAATGCCTGATGTGATTTAGCTACCTTCTGCATAAGTCCTCCCAGTAGGAGCGTGTACAGTGCTTGATATATTTACGTAAACGAGCTACAATTTTCTTTATAATGAGACCACACTACAATTGACGGATAAGACTGGCTTTCCCTCAAAACTTTCTTTTTTGCCTTAAGGGAAGCTGCATCTTAGTCCACTCATGGTTTTGTGCCGAAATTGTATAGTTGGAAGAAGAAAGCAGCAGTATTCGACTGAAACTGAAGTGAGAGCATTTCTCAATCGACAGATTTTGGTCAGTATTGCTTAGATTATCATTAATATTTTTTGAAAACGGTTCCAAATTTATATACTGTCGAGTTTTAGTCGTTCGAAACTCCCAAAATTTTTAAAGATATAAGAATTGCAGTGGTCACTATCATAAGTATCGTGAGAAATTTCTAAGCTGACGTTGTTAAAGATATATCCTCTGAGCATATAGACAGGTCTTACAAAGGAAGAGCATGTCCTGTCTGGAACCTGGTAAATTGGGGACATATTGGAGAAGGCAATATATTATTGATGTTTATCAAAGTCCGTACCTAATCTTAGATGTGCGTCGGAAGAGGAAAAAACAGACTCTGCTCAGGATGATGCACATTAAAGTCCCCTAAAATCAAAACGAGAGAGAAAGATGAGAAATCAAAGAGTCTAACCAATGGTATCAAATTTGCCCTCTGGGAGAATAAAGATTAACCACTGTGAGAGGTGAGCTTGAAATTTGGAGAAACCCAGATTTTTTTTTGATTAACACTAATACCTCCACTTCCGATGGAGGGAGAGAAGGGTGGAAACTGGTAAAGCTGGATGCTAGTGTCAACAGCAGTGATTAACCCACCTCGCTGGAAGAAATCACCGGGTCTGTCAGCTCGAAATTTTTTTTTTATTTTTTGAGAAAAGGAACGGAGTCATTCAACATGGACTCCGTTGAAACACCAAAAAAGAAGTTGCAGAAAAAGGATTTTAAAGCCGAGACAACTTGTTTCGAACTCCCGGACATTCCATTGAATAAACTGCATCGAAAAAACAGAAAACACACACACAAACACGAGAAAGGAAAACGAACGACTACGAAACCAAAACTTTACCTAATCCCAGGACCAGTGTCCACTGACGGATCGCAGAACTGGAAATTGTTGAGTTCGTCCAATGACTGATGGAACAAAACCGATCGGGACTGTCAGATGACCTAAACCGTAATTGATCTGGCTGGACAAAGTTAGTCCGTCGCTGGTCAGCGATTCAATAGTCCATTTTGAGAGTCAATCACCAATGCTTGAAAATTTTGTTCCTCCACTCATCTGGCGATCCAAATATTCTGAGTTTGAATGTCACACCTGTCTAAGATTTTTTTTTGCTTATCTCACGGAGATTTGAAATTTGAGAGAAACTTGAGGAGCCAATTGGCTATTTGGTCCTGGAGACTTTTATTACCAAAAGATCCGACAACCGTCTTGGACTCCTGATGACACCACCGATTTGATGGCGTCGAAGTACCTGGCAATAGCAGCAAAACGATTTCCCCGTTCTGTGGCGACTCGCTTCAAGTTCCTAAAGCAAAAAAAGAGATATCGTGATTTCGTACTAAATTGATAATTTCCTGTTCGCGAATAAAAAATTGCAACAGTTTTATCCAACGCATCATGCGTGGCTCGTTACAACGAAAAACATTTTATGGTGCCAGTGCACTCATCGTTGTTGAGTACCCCACACTTGCTGCTGAATCTTTGGTCTTTATTGCATCTAATTTGAGTGTGGCCAAACTTGAGGCACTTCAAACACACTTTTGATTCTCAATGAATCTGGAGACCCGAAAAATCAACGACCTATTTTATTTCTGGATCGGTTTGTTTTCCCACTCTCATCATCACTAGGATTATTGGAATTGGCCCGAAGTTCCTTTCTTTTTTTAATCTTACGATTTTCGAAACTAGAATATCTTGGGATGTATACCCCTTTTGGCTATATCTTCTAACATAAAGTCAGTTTCCACATCCGAATAATGTATTTCGTTACGATATTCGAGTCAATAAGTCTAACTATGGCGTTAGGCGTACTATGCACATTACTCCACCCTTTCCATGGGAGCCAATACGGCTGGGCTGGTGACCAGGATAAGTTTTTTATTTTTTTGTCTTCTACGGAAAACGTCATCTTATGGGTAAGAGACCCGAAAAGTAGTGTTTATTTCACTAGGTTTTTTTTTTGACCCATAGAGAGGGGCCAGCAGTACCAATACATAGTTTAATGGAACCACATCCTCTTCAAGTGCAGTAGTACCTTTTGAATAACTGATAGCTGTACACGTATAAATAACTGATTCTCCGGTCTTTAGAATTACAATCTGAGGGAGATTCTTCAAGAGCTCTCTTCGGTCATACCACTAGGTCAAAAGGACCATGAGACACGAAAAACAAAACAAATTGCAACATGATAAACAAAAGCACCTACCTGGTACTGAAGAAGAAGAAGAAAAAACAGGCAGCAGACCAACGACAACAGAAGCAGTCCACTGCCAGCCTGAATTAAAAAAATACGATGAGCCAACTTGGGAACGCCTCAAATAATTGCCAAATTAAATATGAAAACCATCAAAACTTTCAAAAAACAGGGAAAACAAACGCGGGAGCAGGAACTCAAATGATAAAGCACCCTTCCTTGATCCAAATCCTTTTCCTTACCTCACAACCTTCATTACCTCCATTCTTCAAAAACACCTAATCCACAATATTAGCTATAATCTATCTCCCAAAAATAACGCTATTGTGACCTTACAGTTTCCATCTATCTGTTCGCGGTCTCTTTCAAACAATCATCTTGCATAAAATTTTATCTTGGATTATTGTCCCCATAAACAAAAATAAGCACGCCATACAGAATCACAGTTAAGGATTTCATATCTTCGCCGGTAGTGAATTATATTTCTTGCATTTCCATCTTTATTATATTTTTATTTATTTATTTTACTCATAAAAGAATATAATTATGTTTAACAGCTAGCTCACTGATGAAATTTAGAGGAATGGGGAACTTCAGCATTTTTTTTTATTTTTTTAAATCGATTTAAAAAATGCTTCTGAAACGAACAATAACATTAAAAAAAAAAATTCTAGACAGTTTTGTTTTTTTAAAATTTGCAATCAAAGTTCGCCTCAGAAAACGCGGGAAAAATCGATCCATTTTATGGAAACGGGTCTGACGTCAAATTGCCAGACGGGGAGAACACTCTTCCTTCCAGTTCGCACTCTATAGAGATTCTCTTTTTTTTCTATACTTTCCGACCATCGCATCAGATAAAATAATGTCGGAAAGATATGCTGCTATTGTATTGTTCCTAAATGTCGTAATATTAACTGTGTAACGGCACCTCGATAAATTATTTATCAATGTGCCAAAATTATGTTATCTTCGCAAAAGTGAGTAAAGCGATGAAGAGATCCGAAGCTAAATCCGGAATTATCAGCAAGCAGCGTTCGTCATGTCAGTAAGTGGAGAGCATTTTGATGAGTTAATCATATTACACCTATTAAGATTGTATATCATGAAGCACAGTAAATTAGAATTGATATCTTTCTTTTTTGTTTTTAAAAGAAGTATAAGAGGTTAGCAGCAAAACAAAATTAAGATATTTTAAAGCAAATAGTTAAAGTTAATTAGTTTTTCCCATCGATTACATGGATTTATTTGTTTAATTTTCAGAGGCCATTGCCCTCAAAGGGTAAAATATAGAAGATCCCACCTTCTTTTAATAATCTTTTTTTGCAACTTGCTCATGTTAATTTATAGCATAAATTTTTTCAATGATATCTGAATGTTTCTTATATTTTTTTTAAAATTACCAATTACTATTGAAAATTAACAAGAATATCTTAAAATTAGTTTAAATTCAATGACTTTTTTTTTATAATAAAATCTGTTTTCATTTGTAGTTCAACAAAAATAATTGCATTAACTTTGGATTAAAAATAAATTCCTTTATATTCAATGAATGCATTAAATCAAAATTATTCCTCAAAAGTTAGTCTTGTTCATCACTATTATAGCTGAGAAAAGGTGGATAAATTTATCCATCGTGCATCTGAGTTTGTTGATAAGGCACTTAAATTCCTAGATCAGTCGCATTTGGTCTGGTTTGAATATTGTTATAAATTTATATAGTTTTATATAATTCAAAAAATTAACTAACATAATGAAAAACTTACCTTGTAGTAAAGAAGGCTTACTACTCTTACAAATACTTTGTTCGTATCTTTTTTTTTTTTTTTGGTAATTTACGAAAGTGGTCACAGTTTTATCATTTTAATTTTTAATGTATTTTTTATATGTTAGTATTTTACTCAGATTTTATATTAATTAGTATAAACTAGTATTTTAAAATTAACAGTAGTACAAAGGAAATAATTCTTATATAGTAAAAAAAAAGCGTAGTAGAATAAAAAACTATATAAAATAAAATTAATTTTTAAAGCCAGCACAGATGTGTTTTTAAAAAATGCCGTACCTGAAATTATTTTGAACAGAATCTCTGGAAATGATTAAATTCCTGTTTTTTTCTGTAGGCATACGAAATTTAATACTACATCATGCAAAATCAGGTTCTTATCTTTCCTGTTTCTGTGCCAGTAACAGAAATCGCAGCGTCTTCTCGAAATGCCCGTGGGCCCCTCTGCAATTTATTGTTGCTTGATGATTTCGAAACTCATCCGTTTTCCTCCCAAGGCGAATCCTTTCTGTATAGTATAGAGTCCTGTTCCGGTAACTGAAGGGAAGGTCAAACAACTTTCTTATGAGATACCCTCTACTTATTTAAGGTTTTGTGTCCAGTTTCCTTTGTTTGAACTGAATAATTATAGACACATGTACTGACAAAACATTTGTGTTCTGCCCTTTGCAATAAAAAATAAGTAAGCGATCAGATTTTACTGATAGAAAGTGAGTAGCTTGCTTTTGTTCCGAAGCTTCAAAGATAACTACAAAAATACTAAGCAGAATACTGTGTCACATTTGAGTGCTGATTGTTGGAAAAAATTCATTATCTGTAGAGAGATAATACACATTCTTTCAAGGCATTTTCAAATAAAGGCTGACGATACGATTCGCGGAAGAGTCTCAAATTATCCGATTTAGCTTGTACAAAACCAATATCCATTGTGAAATTGAACGCCGTATAGTAGAAAAGTTAAAAACTTACCTCTTTTAAAATGTTAGCTGGTACAAATTAGGGATGACGAATATTTGACGAACTGTTATTTTCTATTGCACATCAAAATCACAAATACCAGTGGATGAATACTACTGTCAAAAGCAGATTTAACTTCATTTGTAATTAAAAGTAAAGTGTTTTAATCTTTTATTTGATTTTTTAATAAACTTTTCAAAGTTTTAGTTTATAGTTCTATATACTGGACAATAGATGGCGCCATGAAAAGCGGTATGCCCTAGAACGTGAAAACCACAAGTACCAACTTATTTCTTTTCCCTGTATTACGTTTCCTCTGTAGATCTACATTTTCCTCCCCAATCATTTTTCCCAATGATAGCAGTTTCTACTGCTATTGGTCTTGTACGATTGTTTTTTCGGGTGAATCATCCCTCTTGTTGTGATATGCGTTTCGAATGATTGCATCACTTCTGTAATACATGTGACTGAAGACTATTTATCGGATCGGAGATGACGCAGAAGATCGCCTACACAGCTGATCGGAGTAATGGGTAGATTTCAGTTGAATCTGTTGTTACTGTGCTCTTTGATAATTTGGAAATTATTTCAAGAAAAGTTCGGCAGAGCAATTAGATTATGATAAAATGATTGTACTTTTTCCAACAATTGTTTTCATATGTGTAGTTGGGTACTTAATTTTATCTCTTTAATATTTTTAGATTGAATACAGGTGTAATTTGAATATAAATTATCTCTAATATGGAGGATGCATGAGAATAATCCTTAATAATTCTATGATATTTCTGAAAAAAGATCAGATTGAGTAATATATTAGAAAAAAACTATATTATGCTGAATTGTGTATAGTTTTTCCATTTATCTTATTATTAGCACTAAAATTGCTGTTCTTGTGCATGCTTTTTTTAATTAATAAATACATTATTGAATCTTGAATACAGGTTAACTTTACTCCTTTTCTATGCAGGCTTATTTTTCCCATTTGTTTAACTTTTTTTACTAATAAACTTTATTTTAAACTTTTCGTAAAAAATTAGAAAGAAATCATTTTTTCAGTTTTAAAAAAGTTATTAATAAATGCTATTCCAAAAGCTGCCTTGGGGCAACTGCACTAAAACGAATATAAGTTAATATAAAGTTGTATCAAAAAATAACTGAAATAGAATTACACTTTTTCATGAATGCACTTTAATGGTAAATTTCTTAACTAAATTATCATTTTCATTAGTATGATATTAATCTTTATCCATTATAAATTTAGGGTAAATTATTTGCAAAAATCCTATAATAAATAATATACATATGAAAACATTTATTGGAAAATAATCATTTATATATAAATTCATTTCCTCCTCCTAACCCAAGAATAGAAAACAGACGAGTCTTCATTAAGTACTTAATCATTTTAAATACAGAAGTAAATAATTTCAAATATAACCATATAACATAATCCTAATTGCTCTGGCAAACTATTTATTAAATACTTTAGAAGCTAACTACTTTGAAGTAATTCCCCAAATTGTAATCAAAAAATATGACATGATGAAATAACAGATGATAGTATTTAATACTATAATATTTAATAAAATATCAATATAAACAGATATCCAATTATTGAACATCTTTCAGCTAAAAGTTCTTTCCGCCTGAGTCAACTGCATTAAACAAATAAAAAAGTTGTATAACATTAACTGAAATAGAATTAAGCACTTTACATGAATGTTAATTCTTTAAATGATAAATTTCTCATGTGAAATTATCATTTTCATTAGTAAGGATATTAAGCTTTATCTATGCTCACTATTTTGCATAAAATCCCATAATAAATAATATGCCCAACTACATATGAAAACATTTGTTGGAAAAATAATTACAGATAAATTAATTCTTCCCCTTGAAGAATAGAAAAACAGATGAGTCTTCACTAAGTACCTAATCATTTTAAGCAGAAGCAAATACTTCAAAAAAAATATAACCATATATCATCGATATATTAATACGTGAAGAAAACTTGTACCCCATTTTAAGCACACAGAGCACGAAGGTGTGCGAGATTTTGCAGAAGTTAAAGTTCATAAGGAGAAGGAGTACAGAAAGATAAAATTTATGTATGTGTTACAAATACATTAAATTAAATAAATTAAACATTCATTGCTTCATGTTCTACTACTCATAAAAAATTAGTGGAGGAATGATTTTGTAATTGATTTAATCCCCTGTATTGAAATCCATACCTAAGTAGGGAGTTTATTTAGATTACTTATAAAAAAAACTCTTCGAGTGAAATACAAAATGAGGATAATTTAAATCTTTGCTACCGTCAAATACATATTAGTCTGTGGTCAAACAGTCGCACAGAGTAGAGAGATTATCGCTAAAGAATTTATATATAATATGGCTTACAAATACATTAAAACCAAATGAAATAAAATATGCATTGTTTACTTTGTATAAACATTGTATATTTTGTCAAATAGATATCAATACATAGATTGCTCAATATACATCTGTTGTAGAAAAAGAAAATTGTAAAGCATAGAATAAAAAATTCAAAATTCATTCGTAATAGAACAAAATTCAAAAAAATATATATGCAATGATTATAGAGGTATACTTTTGGACAAAAGATCCTCAATAACGTTCAAACTTAAAAATTTGGTGAATGAACTGCAGTCACTGACTCACTGGTCAACATCTAGTAATCATTATTGCTCTGGAAACTATTTAGTTTACTTTTAGAAGAAAACTATTTTGAAGTAATTTCAAATCATAATCAAAATATTGACACGATGAGCAACAGATATACAGATGGTAGTATTTAATAAAAATAATATAAACAGATATTCATGTATTGAACATTTCATTTTTTCAGTTAAAAGTTTTCTGAGCAACCGAAGTAAACAAATATAAAGGTGTATAAAATAACTGAAAATAGAATTACTTCACATGAATGATAATTTTTTAATGGTAAATTCTCTTAAGGAAATTATCTTTCATTAGTAAGGATATTAAGCTTTATCCATGATCACCTCTAAGGACAATTATTTTGCATGAATCTTATAATAAATAATATGCCCAACTACATATGAAAACATTTGTTGTAAAATAGTCATTATAGATAAAGCATCTCTTCCCAAGAATAGGAAAAAAACAGAGTCTTCATTTAAGTACTTAATCATTTTAAATACAGAAATAAATAATTTCAAGAAGTATAACCATATATTACAATCCTAAATGTCCTGGCAATCTATTTAAGTTAACTACTTTGTATAAACTATTTAAAGGTAATTCCAAATCATTATCAAACATGACATGATGAACAACAGATGGTAGTATATTAAATATTATTATATTTAATAAATATATTTAAAAATATTAACAGATATTTATTTATTGGAGAATTTTCTCAATGTAAAAGTTAATACAATAAGCCATTATTATTCAAAAAAGTTGTCTGAGGCACCGCACTAAACAAATATAAAGTTGAATCAGAGTAACTGAAATAGAATTATACTTTTACGTGAATGTGATCTTAATTGTAGATTACATTTTCATTAGTATGATATTTAGCTTTACTGATTTATGGTCAGCTATTTCTTATAAATACTATATGGATATTCACCAGAAACTGTTATGTCAATTTAAAACGGAAATTTTTTATAAATGCTAGATTGCTTTAGTTTTAAGATGCAAGAAATACCTTACCTTATATTTTAACAAATAGACTTGAAAACTATACCCACAGTGTCTTAAAAAATACCTTTATAAATTATCAATTGTATATTATTTGCCAATGCATAGAAATTTAACTGTTCATCACTTTAAAAGCACATAATACAACTGCAAAGGAACATTATTCACATTCTTAACTGAAGTTAAGACTGAGTAAACAAATGAATAAATACTTAATATGTTATGCTAAAATATCCAGCTGATTAGCAGTTTACCACGGGTTTATGAAAAGATATTTGGAGAAATGATTCTTCAAGCAATGTTGATGCTTGTAAATGAAGAAATTTTGTAGCATGTACTACCATTATTGCATGTATATGCATAAATAGGTATAATGTTGAAAATAAACACAAAAAACACAGTTAAATGGAAAAACAGCATATTTTATTACTAGCAAAGCATGCAAATGAAATTTCTAGTTGTAAATTCGTTCTTACCATGTAAAAAAAAGATCCATTAAACAAAATAATAATTTCAATAGCTTAATGAACTTTAAGACTTCAATGGCAATTAAATGAAAAGAAACTGAACTTAAATTTGAAAAATAAAATTCTAAATTTTCATTTTACATTTGTTTTTCCTTTTCCTAAAACTTAGTGTTAGAAAATGCATAGTAATCTGAGAATCTAAATTTCATTCATTCTGCTTCTTTAAAATAGCAGGTTCATAAATTTGTAAGGATGAAATAAAATATCCTGAATTTTTTATCATATACATAGAATTAAATAGATATTTTGGATAAAAATATAAATAATAAAAGCATAATGAATAGAAAACACAGTTGGGGAAATTCCAGATAGCTTCAATATTTTAATATATAGGAACTTCAATTTCTTTCTTAATATCCTTTTTTAAAAAAAGCCAATTATTACATTTAAATTTTCTTTTGGTAAGCAACTTCCAATATAATTTGATAAAGCAAGCATACATATAGAAAGGATCAATAATTATGAAACATTTAAAGAAATTATTCAGAAAAAAATACTATTAGCTGATTGAAATATAGTAATATGAAAAAATTATACAGAGATACATCCAGCTATTTCAAGAAAATATATTACAAATGTAAGGCAATTAGAAAAAATGCTCTTACAAATGAACAGATCATCTTGTTAGCTTGAATTAAATAATGTCTCTCTCTCCATACCTAATCTCCGGAGTTTATAAACCAAAGCAAGCTGAACAATATAAAAATAAATACACACCATCACCTACTTTATAGTAGAAATAAGTTTATTCAAAATGCAAATATATTTTCATTAAAAGTATTTATCAAACAAAACATTTATACAGGAATACTTATGCTGTCTGCTGGTAACTAAACTTTTCATTCTTAGTATACTAAAATATTATCAACTCATCCTTATTATCAACCTAATTTCAAATAATGAAAGCAATTTGATTCTATTGCATGTTACTCAGTGTAAAATAATAGATTCTAAACAATTTTTTTTCCTTCCAAGCAAGTGTAGCTTACAAACAAGTATATATATTTGATAGGTTAGGTGTGGGAATATGTAACTGAACTAAACTCTTGAGTATTTAGCTCTAGTTGCATATTTCAGAACAAAGATCTTCTTTCTGTTTAGTTTTTGGGGAAACCATACAATTTTTTTACTTCCAGTTATATAAAAACATAAATGCAGTTATATTTGAAATATTTAGTTGTGAAGCAATTTTACTTACAATATAATATTACACACACACAATTTATAAATCTGCCAAAACTGACTCATATATTTATAGGTATAATAATGTACAATAATCTTATGCTTTCTCCCTAAAGTTTCTTCTATTAAAATAGCATATGCAAAACATACAGTTATCAACTACTACCATCATTACAACATGGGAATTGCCTAATTTTAAAACAACAACGACATGGAAATCTACAAATGTAATGGCAAGTCTTTATGAACCTATTATAAGTAGTTGGAATTCAACTGCACATCACTTCTTAAAGTATATACTTTCCGCTAAAAAAATAAATATAAGTTTATATCTAAACTCAAGCCAAGAGTGTCTTAAATAGCTAAATACTTAAAAGTTACTGATTGCGTATGTTCGTTGATCAGACTATTAGTTTACAAAAATTTTAATGTATATATACACCTCCAATAAAAAAAGAATCTTGGTGTGTTTTTTTTAATCTAACAGTTATTTGTTCATTAAATCCACTTTAAATCTGAAATAATAATATATAAATCGGCAAAAGAAAAAAAGAAGGATCGCCAATTAAAAATATGTTTGATCTCGCAAGTTACATAATTAATTCCAGTAAACAGAGAGCACATAGCACGTTACGCTATCAGTAATTTTTTTTAAAAGTATATATACTATGTGTTACAAAATAAAAATATATCTACTGTAAGAAGAATCAATTAAAAAAACTATTTCCATGCAACTCAAAAAAATCAAGTACCTCCTGAGTTAGAACACATAACATAGCATCCGAAGTGGTTTCGATCCTGGTATTATCGGACAGACTCTTCACTCAGTGTCAGAAACTGTGAAGTAGCAATAGGATGTTCAAAAGCTGTGGAAGTAGCAATAGGAAGTCTAAAACTGTGAAGTAGCAATAGGAAGTCTAAAAACTGTGAAGTGAAAGTAATAATGAAGGTTAAAAAAACTGCAAGTAATAGATGCTGGTAAAGACAAGAACTGTGACGTCGAAGGTCGTCTCTTAGATTCAGTGCAATGATTGATTACTATTGTGACCCCCCAATTGCTATGTTCTAAACACCCCTTCAAAAGAATTTTTGCAGGTTGTATCTGTTGACTATAAAGAACTAAACATTAAAACTGGTATAGAACGCGCGTATTAAAAGAAATAATAATTTTTTATTTAAATTAGAACATCTTATTTTATATTTTAATAAGATTTTTGAAAATTAAAGGTGTGATTGAAATAACAGTTATTTGGCATAGATATTTAAAAATAGCAATAGCAAAAAAAAGGATTTGTTACTCAAAAAAATCGTGGATTATGCATCCCTAGTACAAATGCCTTGATTCAAAAGCAGAACACAGAACTACAAAAGAGAAGTGCCGCGAAGGAAGGCACCCTGACGTCACAATCTACTCGGCCAATGAGAGTGCATTTCTGATTGCATCATGTTTCTTGCTATTTTCAGTGTATCTTTCAGTTTCCCTCAATATTTAAATAAATAAATTTTTTTTTAAAATTTCACTTGCATTTTTGAAATTAGAATGATCTTTTCTACAAATACGGATGGCTTTCACGTGTTTTTAAAAAAATGCTGAAGTTTCCCATTGTGAGGGCTGCATTTTAAGTAACATTCATACAGATTATGAGTTCATTTAGGCCTGAAAGAAAGAGAGACGTCACTTTTTCCACACGTTACAACGGGAAAAGTGACGTCTCCCAACCCAACCGGGGTACCAGAATAGACCCCTTAAATTCCTATAGGTGGGTGGTATAGCTAAAAGTGACCAGCGAAAAGAATATTTAAGTGTGTTTCAGATTATTGTTTGTGATGTGAATGTTTCTTCTCTGCAATTTTTTTTCTTTTCTTCTCGAACAGTTATACCTCCTCGTCATGCTATGATGCATGTCACAACAGCAGTAATTTATTACGACGAACTTTCTAGCAAAGTGAACTGAAGGAAGCATATCACATGATCAGACTTTGGACCAATGATTTCTCGAACCTATGATTATCGTCTGTTTGTTTATTTAGGAGGGCATCTATTTTTGCATGAAAGTCCAAACATATCACAAGTTCCGTATTTTACAATATAAATCATGTATAAAATAGAAGAATATAAATTATTTCAACCTTCTTTAGATGAAGCTGCAATTGGCAAGTGCAATTCCCTCTTCTTAAATTTGGCATTTAATTTATTTCTCATTTCCTGTGTTTTAGTAGTCTAATATAAAGCAAGTACTTAGAAAATGAAATCTAAGATTAGCTTAAACATTTACTCAAAGAGATTTTACATTCAAATTTATGTCACTGAATTTAAATGTCAATTTAACATTCAACCTAAAATAGAATTTACGATATTTAATTGTTTGTGGGAGAGTGAATATTATGTTCTTGATGTAAAGTATTTACTGTTCGTGATTGTGTAAAAAGAATTTAAATTTTACTAGATTTGTGATTTCCATTAAATTATTTTGTGTTTAGTTGTTATCAAAAGTACTGTAAAGTGAGGCATCTGTTCTGCAGTGTAGTGAAATTAGATGCCTAGGTTAAACCGAAACATTCATGTTGTTTGAATTGCATGGCCCAACCAAAGTGTACGGTACGCACCAAATTTGAATTTGTTTTGGCGATAAATCGCTAAATGTGGTATCCCAATGTCGGACGCTAACATAGTAAATGTGATAACATGGCGGACTTTTGGCGAATATGAAAAGTAAAGAAATGTGCATTTCTCTGAATAATAATATTTTATCATTTATACTTTTTATTTTAATTTTTCATATATTTTGCAATTAAAATTAAATTAAATATTAATGTAATTTAAAAGTTAATCTTAATAAATTTGAATAAAAAATTAAGGAATATACATTACTGTGAATAATATTCTATCATTTACTTTTTATTTTAATTTTTCACGTATTTCACAATTCCAAGTAAATTAAATATTAATGTAATTTAAAAGTTAATATTTTGATCACATTAATTTACTGCTAGAGAATTTATTTAAATAGTTTTAATAATAGCAAATTTTTGAGTATATCTTTTTTTTTATTTCCCTTACCATTTTTTTTTCGAAAAGAAAACATTATTTTTAATAGAAATTAGTATGGGTTACTTTCTGTCGTATACTATGCGAATGTTGCATCTTATCATTTTTTTATAATAAGTTATACAAGTAATTTTTTTTTGTTTCCTTTCTTTTCAATTTAGAAAGAAATTTCAATATAAATGTGACATCAGTGTATTTGAAGAAGTTGAAAAGTTTCAGAAATTATAATATGAATAAAATGCTGTATTAATGGATAAAAGAAATGTAGATTTTGTGATTAAATTATCCTCATTTCAATTATGCTTGTATTGATTTCAGATTACAATTCTGCAGTTACAATTAATATATTTTTTTCTTCTTTTCAACAGTGGGTAGTAATAAAGTGCTTGAAAAAATAAGGGAAAAAATTTAAAAATTTATGTGTATCAGAAGAAACAGTCGTGCATTATTTTTCAATTCTGACTATGCATTTTTATAAAAAAAATAGAAGATAATTTTTTATAGAAGTTTCCAGTGTGATTGTATTGTTAATTTCAGGTTATGTGCATTTCTAAAGTTTTTAAAGGCATTTTTTAAAAAAAGCACTATAGATAGCCTTGTAACAGGATTGTCTACAAATAGAGACTTGACAGAATTCTTTTCGGCTCTCAACTGGGAGTCAAAAACCTATACAATTTTTTTTTAAATCAATATACAACAAAGTCTTGTTATTTTTTATTGAAATTTAGAATACAAAAAGTTTGTGAAGTGTTTTACCAAGATATTATTCTTAATGAGCATAAGTTTCTTAAACAAAGAACTTGAACAAATTCCATTCCATGTTGGTGTGGTGTGCAAGTTCCAAAGCAAGACCAAAAATAAATCTTGGTTCTAGCTTTTAAAAATATGGATATTTTATACGTGTTTTTTAAAATTATCTTACTGCTGCTTAATTAAAGGAGAGAAAATTTTCTTTTATTAAAAAAAGAAAAATTCCAGTGGAACAGTGACACTTCGTTTCGGCGCAACCCGATTCAAAATAATTGTATATAAAGCTGCCAATAAGATGCAAAAATAAGGCAGGAATAGACATAGATAATGCATCTAAACAGAAGCAAACCCATTTAGTTTAAACTTGAAATCAAGAAAATAAAAAATAATTTGTCTTGTGAAATTAAAGGAACTTTTTTAGACTTTCTTAATGCATCTGAAATAGGCTCTCTGGAGGAGCCTTTTACAATAAAAATTGAAAGTAATAAACTAATCAACAATGAAAAATTCTACTAAAAAGGTTTAGAAATCTAAATAGTTAATAGGGAACTGGTAAAACTAATGGGAATCCAAAATTCAATGGTCCAAGATTCCAAAAATTTATAAGAAAGAAAGTCTTGATAGTTTCTTCAATTATAGATGATGACTATATATAAGTAAATTTCCTAAGAATCTGGCACATGAGTAAAAAGCCTTCATGTTCTCCATGACACACTAAATCAGAATATTTTGATACCTCATGGATTAAAACATTACTGTACCTAATTTTTGGTAATATATGGTCAACTTACAATAGAAAGCCATTTCAACTGAACTAACTTGGAATTGAAGCTTAGTTTTAGTTTTTGAAGTTGAAAATCATAACTGTCAACCTACAAAGTACATTTATTTATTTTAAATAGAGAAAAAAATGATTGAATCTCAGCTCATAAGGAGCATGTTTTTGGATCGAATTTCATCTTCAGTGAATGACTTGATTTTAGCTCATTAATTTTAAAATAAGATAATTCGTTACACATATGATGTAAGGGTATGAAAGGTTAAGGGGTTAATTTATGAACTCATAATATATATACATGCTAATTTCTTTAAATTTAATTTAAGAAATGAGTACATAAATCAGTTAAATTTTTTATTGAAACACTTTTTTTTCAACATGGCATGTACTTATTTTTCATAATAAACTTTCTCCTTAGAATTTCTAAATTTAATAATAAAATCCATTTCCAAATTAAATTTTGTTAAGAAATTAGTAATTCAGTGAAAAATTTATTTTCAATTATTAAACTGGAAGAGTAAAAAAAAAAAATCAAACTCAACAATGTATTCCTACTTAAAATAAAGCTGTATTTATAGAGTTTAAAATAAAACAGGCAAAAGCCCCCATTCCTTTTTTTTTTTTTTTTGAAGAAATCTTAATATTAAATGGAAGTCATTGTGGGCATATAATACCAATTTCATATCAGTGAAATTTGTCCTTTAAATTTTGATTCATTTTTTCAAAATTTAATAAAAAAGTAATTGAATAAATGCAGACGATTTTGAAATAAAGTAAATTTATAGATACCCTGTTGCTAGGCAAAGGTGCGACTGAACTGATCTACCTTTATTTTCTTATATTTCTGTTTGTTTTTGTAAATATTTTGTACAAGAAGATAAAGATCACTGTCAGTTTTTAGAAACCCAAAAGTTAACTAAAATTTTAATTAAAAATTAAGCAAGATTTTGGCATTTTTCCATGATATCTTTCAAAATACAGATAATACTTTGTTACAACAATACTTTGGGGACCAAATAGAGGTATTGTTATAGAGGGATGTATTGTTATATCGAGGGGCGATATAAAAAGTTAAATTTTGGTTGTTTTAATGTGGACACAATACAACAAGATACATTTTGCAAAAAAAGCATCACCATAGTGAGGTTTGTTCAAGCATACAAAAATTTGAAAATTCAGCTATACAATAAAATAGTTCTCATACCTGAGAAACTTATTTATTGAAAAAATCCAATATTTTCATTTGCTTATTCATTTTTTAATCTGAAGTCAAATAAAATTTGCATAGAGTCTAATGCACGAAAATGATCACCATTTATGGATGAAAGGCTTCAAAAAATTGCCCGTAGGGACTGAACTGATTGATTACAGGAGTGGCGTTCCTCCCCCCCCCCCCCCCCCCCCCCCCCCCCCCCACGGGGGGGGGAAGTGTAATGAAATTGGTATCAAATTTTCACCAGATCTTTATTTATATATTAGTTGAATGCCCCATTGCGTGAACAAGGTACAAAAATTTTCCCCAAGGAGGGGCCGGGCCCCCCACTGGCGGTACCCTAATTGAAGTCTATAAAGATTACGATGTATCTGTATCATCCTCTTCATCATTATTTTCCATTTCTGTCCAAAATCACAGACGAAATGGGGGGTTATCTTCTTAACTCCTTCATCCACTATTAAATATTTCTCCATGTTAATTCCAGACATTTTACCACTTTTCTCTTCAAGCTGAGTTAAAGACTTTCGGAAGTCTCAAAACGCATTCTTCAGCCATCCGAAACATAGCCATTTTTCGAATTTTCGTCATTATCAGTTTGCTCATCTTGTATGAAATATTGTTACAGAGAGGAAAAAATAGCATTGAGATTTTTAAAAAACATTCTTGTACAGGGGTTTATTGCTGTACAGAATATCGTTATATTGAGGGCAGATTTATATAATGTTCTATTCAAATTCGGGGAGCACATATGTGGGAGCACAAAATTTTATTGTTGTAGTTTTTTTCAAAAATGGGTCAAACATCCCCAGTCTCCCCTACTTATTAAAAGGCAATGTTTGTGGCGCAATGTCCAGACGAATCTATCGCACTTACAATTTAAAATGAGGATATAATTAGTGAAAATGAAATTTATAAACATGTTAAATACAGCTAAATCATCAACTGCCTGTGTTGAAAGGATTTTTTCCAACATTTGGTGTAGTCCATTCTAAATTACGAAACAGATTAGAAGTAGAGAAAGCTTCAAAACTTGTGTTTGTAATGAAACAAATGAACAGCTGAGTGTAAAATTCTCCAATATTCTAACATACAATAATATATCTATAGTCAAGAAATGTAATTTTTATTATATTGTTCCTTTTTTCCTTAATAAAATTGTCTTATATTTAAAAAGTATATTATTCTTTAAATTTAATTCACAAATATTTTTAAATAGTTGTTACATGTTTGAATTAAATTTTTTTAATTTGTTTTTTTAAAAAAGAAAGTACAGCTTAATGACTGGTATGTTGTTATAATTCTGTGACTGTAGGGCTCATTGTCTAATATGCAAGTGTTAAATATATATATTATAGTTTTAAAAAAATCATTAAAATAAAAAAATATTGATTTAAATTTAAAAAATCCGATTTAAATAAAATAAATCGATTTTTTTGAAAAAAATAAAAAAAAAATCGACAACCCTGATTATCAGTTTGCTCATCCTCTATGAAATATTGTTACAGAGGAAAAAATGGCGTTGAGATTTTTTAAAAACATTGTTGTACAGGGGTTTATTGCTGTACAGAATATCATTATATTGAGGGGAGATTTACATAATGTTCTATGCAAATTCACCAGGAGCACAAAAATTTATTGTCGTAGAGGGATTTATCGTTGTATCGGATATCTTTGTGGCAAGAGTTTACTGTATCTCACAAAAACTATTTTTACACCGTATTAAAATTTTAAAAAATTCGCTTATCAGTGGTACAAATATCATTATCTTTCAATTTGTTGCTCTCCTTTATAATTTTTCAAAAATTAAACTGTGTATCAAATTCACATTTTGTAACAATATATATTTTTTATTGTTAAAGAACAAGAATGCATATAAGGAATTGTTGCTTTAAAGCATATAAACTAAATTATGGAAGAACAGTAAAAGAAGGGTTTAAAAGCAAGTGATGCAGAATTTATATTGGGAACAATTATTGATCTGGTTTATTTTAATGCTTTTTATTAATAAAAAATGAATTATTTAATTAATCGTCCCAAAACACACATTAAAATCTTTGCCTTTCTTATACTTCAATATTTGTGAACAAAATTTAAAGTACTTACATAACAAACATAAGTACTAACTATGAAGATATGGCATAACTATTATATTGTATTTAACTTATGGAGAAAATTAGCTATCAGCGGTTTCTTAAAATCATCCGGGTCAATTGATATTCTCATTTTAATTTTATAAATCATTTCAGACAATAGAAGAATTTTGTGTATTATAATTTTCTACACAAAAGTAGTAGTAAATTTTAGACATGAAAGTATTTTAATCCCGAGAAACGCCTTGTGATTATTTTACAAGTATTGTAATTTACTTGGACCTGTTTCCAGTTTTTCAAAACCTCAAATGGTTTCTTCCCCCAAAGGAATGTGTTCAACAGTCATTCATCAAGATAAAAGTGACTGATATTCAAGGGGTTCTTATTTCTTTGTTTGTGATTAAAGTATAGACATTTTTAATTCTTTGCAAGAATGGAGTACGTTTGACTTTTTCCTTCTTTTACTGATATTTTTATGAAGGCATTTCTGCCTGATGGCTGATGATTTTTTATCAATCTTGTTAGCGGTATTATGTTTGTTTATTCTTTCTAAAAATTCTTTTGTTGTTTGTAATTATCTTTGTCTTTGTTTTCGGGCTATGAGAGGCTGTTGTTAGACGTAAGCGAAGCTTCTGACAGAAAAATTTCCCAAATAATTTGAATCCATTTCGAATTTAGTCTATAGCACTTGAAAAAAATGGACTAGAATGGATTCCTTATTTGTTGAATTCTATTCTTTTTGAGTATATTTCTTGGTTTTTTACTTTCTTTGAATAATCATTGACTTCCTTTGTTTGTTAAATGCAGCGGCATATTTCACGATACTTAAATTTTGTAGTGTATGTTTAAATTTATTTTTAAATTTGTTTTAATTCCTAATTTAATTTGTTTGTTTACCTTTATGCTTTAATGTGATATATGTGCATACATATTAGTACACTTATTCTGAAACAATTTTAGTTACGAAGCAAAAAGTATAATTTTTAAACATTTTTTAAATCTTAATTTATGTTTCACTACATCACTTATTTAAATTATTTACCTTTTTGGTTTCTTGAAATTAAAAGTAATAATCATTAGGGCTAACTTGCTTTTGTGTTGGGTTTAAATTCCGAGAATATGTGTTCATATTTTTTTTAATGAGAAAATGAGTATATTTTACAATTTCACACTCTAAAATTCTGGATTTCTAGTTATTTCCAGAATACAATGTCTCCTGATATATAAATACTGTCAAAATATAATCTAAAATTTATTTGGTACTGTACATATGTGTTAAATTGTATGGTTACAAAAAATTAATTATTTCATTGATTTAAAAATTTCTTATATTTTCAGTTTTGCAAGATGGTTTGTCAGAAAATTTTAACTATGTTGATGTACAAGTAGTTGATTGTCCAGACTTAAGGGAGAAACCATATATGCTGGCTGCTGAAGGTAATTTTTTTATTACTTTTTTAATGATGTGAAACAAATGATTAATCTAGAAATATTTACAATGTAAAATACTATTTCAATATAAAATATTAATATTGGTGCCGTTAAACCCATCATTCACAATTGCCTCGTTTCGCATAAATGGCATGGAGGAACTCCTCACCATTCCATTTTTCAGCCCATCCATTTAGGAGAGTAATTCATGGGTCGCTCTTCACAAACCGCAAATCTATCAGCATGGGTAGTCTGACCCCCTACTAAAACTATATCTCGCCCCACCTTCAAAATGCAATCCCCTGCCTATTCGGATGTCCTCTATAGCGAGGAGGGCACATACACACATCTACACCAGTTACATTTAGCATTTATGACCTGCACATCTAAATGGAGTGCTTGGATATCCAGAGTAGTTGGAAATCCAAACTTTTAACTGCATCACTCCAATTCTCATCAATTTTTCACACTAACAACTGATTATGGCTTGGATTAGCTGAATTTGCATTGCACGAAGTGCTTATGAATGGTCCATCCTTATGTTAGCATAGTAGTTTGCCAAGTGCATTGAGTGCGGCAACTTTCCGCAATGAAGTTTATATTAAATTCCATCTTTCACTGCATTTATATGCATTTTCTGTGTATGGCATAATTATTTGCATAGAATATATTACTTAGGAATTATTATTTTGTATTTGACACTTGAGCCAGTTAAATTGTAATACCTATTTATTTGTAGCATTATTGAATCAGTGCTGTTTTAATTATTGGAATTGCGTTTGATATTCTGGAAGTACAAAAGTTTCCTGACATTTTTCAAAATCTCGGAACATAATCTATTAAACAAAAGTAAGTTAATGTTAATTTTCTTAATTTTTTCAAATATATCATGCAAGTAAATAGATTTAATTTTAAAAAATTGTTTTGTACTTCTTTCAACTGCTATCACCAAACTTTTCAGATTAATTGCTTTTTTAAACAATTTCACACATCTAGTATGTACAATGTAATTGAATAAGAATTATTGCTTTAAATTGTATAATGGTCTACAAAAAAGTGTTCTCCATACCTTATAGCAGACACTGCTTTTCATATGAATATTTTTTTGCAGTGATTTTTATTGGAAATAATGGATATTTTTGAAAAAGTTAATATTCAATTTTTCCATTTTCATCCAAGGAACTATTTTCAGAATCCAAATACTGAAATTTGAATATATATATATATAATATAGGCATTTGCTTGAAAACAATCTTGCCCCAAAATGTTTTCTGACTGTTTAAAAGGATGAAATAACTTTAGTAAAATTATTTTATGTAACAGAAAACTATATTTTTGTAACACAATTTTTTAAAATAAATGTAGGTCTTTGTGGGAATCCAAGCATTGCAGATGTTGGAGGTGTAGAATATTTAATGCCACTTGCCAAAAAAGATAAGGTAAGCAATTGTATTTATCATTCGTTTTACAGTTGAGGGGAAGAAAAAATGTTTATTTTTCAGAGTTTGAGGTGATGAATATATTTTTACTTTTCATTTACATTTTATTATTTTCTATTTATGTATGCCAGAGGTACTGAACATGTGGTATGCGTACCCCTGGGGATATGCGAAAGACTAGTTGGGGGTACATGAAATCAAAGTTGGTAATGGCGGAAAGAAGAAAAGATAAGGAATTAAAAAAAGTTGCAGAATTTTGTTTTCCCAAGTTAATACTTGCTATTTAACCACTATACCGCTTGAAAAGTTGATTTCCAGAGTGTTATTTTTAGCCATTGTTATAAGTGAATGTAAATTATAATAATACTGATTTCATTTGTTTTGGCATTTTAATGTAAAATAAAAAAATAATAAGTCCAGCAAATGCTGTTAATTCCAGTCATTTGAATCTTAAGCTAACATAAGCCTAACATCATGACAAGAAAAAGAGGATATGGCAGTAGGGGGTATGTGAAAATATGAAGATTAATCAAGTGGTATGCAAGGTAATAAAAGGTTAAGAACCCCTGATTTCTGTAATTTATACAGTCAAGAAAAGAAGTAGAGAAAATACACCAAAGCTGCAAAAATGTTTTAATACGATGTTAAACAATGAAGTGATCTGCAAAATAAGGCTTTCTACTAAATTATCAAAGGTCCGAAAACAAATAAAACTAATTAAATACAATAAAACATTTTATTTGATTGGTAAAATCTTTGACAAAATGAATGGGAAATCATTTTATTGGGAATCTATTTTCCATTGCAATGTTTCTTACTATTAGACTTAACATATTGTTTGGAATTTCCATAATAATGGTCTCACAGTTTTATAAGCTGTAAAAACCATAAAAATGGAAAATGAAATGTTTATTTAATGCATTTTGTATAAATAAATATTGTTTTTAGTGAGAAGTAATTTGCTGATTTAACAGAATTCTGAAATGTTTTGTGTAATTCCTGCCATGTGCAGGGAAAGCTAATGATTTTTGAACTGTCATTGAATTACTGTTAGAAGCCTCACTGTATATTTTTGTAGGCAGGCGAAGAACAGTCACCTATCATAAAAGGCATTTTAATTATTTTTTAAATATATTTTATAGTTGTAGATATTGTATTTTGTAATGATTCATATATTTTGTAACTGTATCTATACATATTAAATTCAGTGTGTGTATATATGTTTGTTCCAGCATCGCTTCTGAATGGCTAATCCAGTTTTAATGAAGCTTGGTACACAGGTTCCTTATTAGCTAATTTAAAATACTATGGGGGTAAATAAGCTCTAAAGCAGTCCCTCGGGGTAGTGTGGGGTAAAGTCGCCAAAATACATGTAACAAATAGGGTGATTGAGAAGCTTAGCGATTTTGATGAAACTTGGTACGCAGGTTTCTCATTAGCCGACTTGAAATACTGTAGGGGTAAATATTCCATAACTCAGTCTCTCAGGGTAGGGTGGGCCATAGTCTCCAAAATACATGTTAGTAATAGGCCAATTCGCATGCTTGACGATTTCGGTAGTTTGGGCAATTTTGTTGAAATTTTCTACACATACTTCTAATTAGCCAACTAAAAATGCTATAGGATCGCTAATCCAATCTGTCATGGTAGTGTGGAGTAGTTTTTTTAGTAGGTAGTAGTAGTAAGAGTAGGCTTTTAAAATCATTTAATAAATAATGGGATTGGCATGAGATTTGATACTGTTGGGAAAAATTTGATGATACGTGGCTCATGTATTCTTCTTAGGCTGACTAAAAGTAGTGTGTGGGTAAATAATCGCTAATGCAATTCCTCAGAGAAGGGTTGGGCAAAATTGTCAAAATACATGTAAGCTCTTGAGCTGATTGACATTCTGTTGGATATGGCTAGACCAATTTTGATGAATTTTGGTACATATACTTATAATTTGCCAACTAAAAATATTGTAGAGTAAATAAATGCCAACCTAATCTCTGAGGTTAGGGTGGGACATACACCAATAAATACATAGGTAAATGGATGATTGACATAAAATTTGCAATTGCTGGGGCAATTTGATGAAACTTGATATATATGTTTCTCATAGGCCAAATAAAGGTACATCAAGGGTAAATAAATACTCATCCCTGAGATAGGTTAGAGCAAAGACATAGGTCAATTGACATGATACTGCTGGAATGATTTTGATGAAACTTAGTACGCATGTTCCTTATTAACAACATGAAGTACTGTTGGGGTAAACAAGATCTAACCTAGTCCTTTAGTGTAGGTTCAGGCATTGTCTCCAAAACACATGTAAAAAATGGAGTGATTGAAATTAAACTTAACTCGCAGGTTTCAACATGTCAAACTAGAAATATAGAGGGGTTAAATATTTTTTAATCGACCCTTTATGATGATAACTACCTATAAGGCATGTAGAAAGGTTTATTTAGAATGGCTGGAGAAATTTTGGCGTATTATGTTCATTAGTTGATTTAGACGCTTTAATTGTTGAAAATTGACTCCCACATTGTTCAACAATAACAAAAAAATCTGAATTGAGAAATGGGCTGCATCTTGCACACTCCTGGGTTCTGTGGATGTGAGTCATTGAAAGACATTTAACAAATGGACCAATTGGCCTGAAAGTTTTATGCCATGGATTCATAAAATAATAAAATTCTCCCAAACATTGGCTGATAATGCAAGAAATATATGTAATACTGTATACTATGATATATGATCAATGGAAGAAACTTTTTGTAGTATTAATTAATGAATCATTTCATATAAAATTTTATAACTATTTCAGTAACAAGTAACATTAATAAACATTGTTATTTATAAATGTTCTTCAATTTCTTGTCTCCCAAAAGATTTTGACATGAAAAGGACCAGGCATTGCTGGGTACTCTACTAGTATTCATATATTTTGTTATTATTGAAGTGAAAAAAATTTTATGTTTTATTATTATTAGTGCATCATTGTTTAATTTTGATGTGCATTTTAAAAATTTGAAGATTTATTTTTCTGAAGTATTGCCATGGGTCAATCCGGGTGAAAATTGGGGCCATTGTGTGGCCCCTTCACAAAATTCCACTTCATAAAAACTGCTTCTTCACAAAATTCCACTTCATAAAAATGGCCTCTTCACAAAATTAAAATACATAAAAATAGCCCCTTCACAAAATCAAATTTGTAAAAACGACCCTTTTTAAAATTTTTCCATGGCCAAACAATGAGTCTTGAAAATTTGCCCAGTATTAGGTATCGTTACTTTTCTATATCAAATCGATTTTAAAAGTGAAAATGCATTTCTACATAATTAAGTGTTTTGTTATCAGAAAGTTCCAATGTTTCAACATACTTTTAACAATAAACCAATATTTTTTTAAATCCGACTTATTTTTTAAAAGTTTTTGAATGAGGCATTGCACAAAATATATATATATATATATATATGAGTATTTTTTTTAAAGTATTATATCAAATTACTGCATATATTTGGTTCCATGAAACATTTTTGATATTAAACATAAAATATAGAAATATGACTGCTAAAATTGAAGGTTTTACATGATAAAAAATTTTTTCACAAAAATGGGCCCTTAAAAAAAACCTGGATCGACCCCTGATTGCTTGATATAGATTTCGTGAGGAGAATTATTTTGTTTCATTAAAGAAAATTATTATTAATATGGTTTTAATTTGTAGCTTTTTAAATAATGATTACTCTGACGATTTTAAAAAACATGTGAAGCATATTAATATTTTGGTTTTTCAGGTTTATGACTTCAGAGAAATTTCCAAAAGTATTCGAATGCCGAATGCTTTTATTATTGGACCAGGTGCTGGCCCTAGACCTCATATAGGAATTAATTGTGAGGTAAGAATATTCACTATTAAGAATATACCCCAAATTTAATTCTGATTGGGTTAAATTTATATTGTTTTTGCTTTAATACATTTTATTTTCTAAAAGATTAATTCACAAACTTTAATGTTTCATTTAAATATCTGAATTTTTTTAAAAATTTCTTATTCTTCTCTTTTTTTGTTTATAATTTATTTCTTTTTTTAAAAAAATTAATTATTTTTTTAGATGATGGCGAACTTGAAACTAGGAGAAAAAGAGAATATCAATACTCATGTTGCAAAATTAGACAAGGTAAATAATTTGTAAAATAGATTACTAATTTAATTTACTATTAATATAAAATATCGCTTTTAAATTAAGGAGTAGCAATGTAAAAGATTAAGACATGAACAATTATTTTTTGTTAAATGCGAGATGTTACTATTGTGAAATGTAATGTTTATTATTATTATTTGTTATATTAAATTTTGATAGCATTTTTTGAAATGAACCACTAAATATGCAATTGTTCTTAGATGGGATTGCTCACATGGATGTAGCACTTTGATTAGAAACCTCCTACAAAATAAATTTTAAAGTTCTTTTTGCTGAAATGAACTTAAATTCAATCTTTTGCTGGACATATGCCATGAATGTCATTCTTATGAAATATCATCCAAGTGAAACTTTTTTTCATATTTAATGTAGTAAAGATTAGCAGAAGAATGTTTCGATATGCTAAAAATATTTTAGAATGTAGTAAATAACTGCAGAAAAAATAAACCTGCATGTCAGAATTTTTAATATTCTTTTGTGTCACTATAAAATTCAATTTTATATAGATAAGAGTTTTCATTTTTTCAAATTTTACATATTTTGGTTATAAACCTATAGATCAGTCTTTGAAATGTTAAAAAAGAAGTTTCTGTTTAATAAGTTTCCTCATTATGTTACTTCAGTGGTCCCCAACCCCCAGGCTGCGGACTGGTACTGGATCGCCCAAGAAACATTAAATTACTTCCATTTTTATAAGCTTTTATTCAACTTGACTGTCTTCCTTCAAATCTGGTGATCGATTTCTTACCCACTTCCAGTTGAGTGATACACTTTGATTGTGGCAACGTCACATAAGGTTGTAACAACAGCGCTGCCTGTGAATCACCCCATTTCGGAGCGATTCCATATTTTGTCTTACAAATATAATCTTTCAATATATTTTGTTTGCTTTTTTTTTCTCTGAGGAAGCACTGTATTCCCTTTTTTGTAAATTTATATTGTGTTGATTCATCGGCGGGCATGCAACTCCATTAATATTAAATAGAAGTTATGTGGTTTACTTTCTGTATAATTAATTCATGCTTAGTTTTTGTTAAAAAAGGTTCTTTCTTTTTCGAACGTAATTCTAGTCGCCTCTGTCTGGAGCTGAGCTTAGCTTTGGTAAAGAGAAGGTGTGTATCGCTCTTTGCTCTGTTCGCCGGTACTTTCTCATGTTTAACAGTGCTTGGTGTACGTGTATATTATGTTTGAAGTCGCCGCTTTCAGCACATTTCAGTGGCAAGGTATGGGTTGCAAAAATGGCTTACCTGTGTGACATATTCAGTCTGTTCAATGAACTCAATCTGTGCCTTCAGGGGAAAATGATAACTGTTTTTAAGTTGGCAGACAAAGTAGCTGCATTTAAAGCCAAACTGGAGTTGTGGGGAAGTGTGTGAACAGAGGCAATTTGGACATGTTTCAGACATTAGCAGGGATTTTAAGCAAGACTGAGCCTGAAAATTCATTCTCCCCGTTGGTGCACAATCACTTGTCTTTGCTTTTAAGAGTTTGAGCATTACTTCCCAACCACAAAAGACCCATGAACTGGTAAGGAATGGATCTGCGACTCATTTGTCAAGAAATCAAGCAAATCTAGCATGTCTGTGCAAGAAGAAGATCAACTGCTGGAGATAGCAAATGACGGTGGCCTTAAAACTACATTTGAGGCAACAACTCTGCCGGTGTTCTGGATTAAAGTCATGGCGGAATACCCTGAGATTGCCACCAGAGCACTTAAATCCCTATTGCCATTCCCATCAACCTATCTGTGTGAAGCGGGGTTTTCTGCAGTAATAGCAACCAAAACAGAAAAACGGAATAAACTGGACATAAGCAGCACACTCCGGGTGTCATTGTCTCCTTTTTCTCTCAGATGGAACTGTCTCGTTGCAAAGAAACAGGCTCAGGGTTCTCATTGATTTAGCGTTCTAGTGAGTTAAAATTTCAAATCACTTTATATTCATTTTTTGGTGTAACTGTATTTTATTTTGAATATGTTTAAATATTTGTTTATTAAAAAACTAATTATTAAAAAATGTTTTTTAATGTTTAAATACAATTAAATTAAAATTATTAAATCAAAACAATCTAAAATATAAACAATCATTGCCCGCTTCCTCAGCGGTCTGCAGTAAAATTATCAAACGTTGCCCGTCCGCGGCTGTAAAAAGGTTGGGGAGCACTGTAAATATAAGTTTATTTAAAAATGTACAAAACATGATTAACAGTTTCATTTACAATTTTCTTTTTTTTTTTTTTCATTTTAGGATGGAGCATGTGAACTTGTACATTTGAAGGATAATACTCAATTTTGTATATTAGGAAATTTGTTTATATCTCAAGGAAAGCCTGGAAAAGTAATTCTAGTTTTCTATGTAAAATCTTTACATTTTGCAATTACGCTATAGTATTATGCATTTTTAATTATTTTTTAATTTATGATTACACCTCTCCCCAAAAAGAAATTTTAACCTTCTGAACGGTTAGCTTTTGTTATCTACTTGCTTTAAAGTCTTATTAATTTGCATTGAAAGTAAATAATAGGATATTTCTTGTGTTTAATCAAGTCTCTGAAATTTTAAGAATATTTCATCCATATTGGTTTAAGAAATTATATATATAAACATGAATTATCTGCTTTTGAACTCAGTATGAGAAATGGAAAAATGCATGCAAAATGCTTAGAGGGTTAAATTATTAAGTAAGTATCTGTGATAGGCAGCTTAAATATGGTAGGATAGTGATTTATTCTAAGTGTTATTCCTTCATTTATTGGTTTCTAAAACTATCCTGCTTAGAAATTATAATATTTAATAGAAATTATTAATAATTATTTGTAATGGTAAGGTTTGATTGCATGTTTTCTGTGTCTATTTTGAACCTTTTTTTTTCTTGTCATTTTCAGTTTAAACTTTTACATACTGAATATTTAACTCTGCTTCATGTAATTTATCCAGTCCAGTTTTTATTTTAGTCATTACATTGGCAGTTATTTCAAACATGCAAACAGTCATATATTTAATTGACTTGCCTTTTCGAATGATTTTTATGTTTATATTATTGATGCTAAATATTTTTTATAGCTTTAACACTTATTACTGTGTTTGACTAGAAATTGATTTGTGAAAAGTTTTGTTTAATATTTTACTTTTGCTTATGTACTTTTAAAAATGTAAATTAGTTCCTTTATTGTTGTTTATTTTTAACAGTTTGTTCACAAAAGTTTATTTGTATTTAAACTATGATTAGTAAGTATATGTTAGTAATTCAGATGAAATTTTACTAGGTTTTGAAAGTTGTTGCAAAAAATCGTAAAGGGTCATCAAATTTTGTTACAACTATGCGCCAGGCACTTGGGAATATGTTTGAAAGCCCTGTTGGTGTAGGTGGTGTTTTTGTGATACGAACTGGAAAAGCCAAACTTCACATTATGGTAAATCGAAATTAAACCAATTGTACTATTATTTATAAATTTAATTTCTGTGTTATACTAATTTTTATATTTAAAACTTGCTGATATGTATACTATGAATTGGAAGTGGCAAAATTTTTTTATAAATAACAAAAATTAGCAGTGCATGAATATATTTGATTCTATTAACCCTCTGATTCCTAAGGTCATTGAAATAAAAATACAGGAACGCCCGAGCTCCTCTATCAAAGATAAGGGAAATTCACTTTCCCCCTCAAAAACCACAATGACAGCTGTCATTGTCCGAATTGTAAGAAAACTCCCCTCTTCCCCAAGCACATCTGGGCGAGCCACTCTAACGATGAAAGCACGCTCCACGTGAGTGAAATCAATCACACTTAACGAAAGGGTGTGGAAATTTTAGAGTGACATTCGGACGGCTATCGTCTTTTGCTTGAAGGGACATATGGGACGGTCCCGGATCAATAGAGTTAATAATCATAAAAGTGGATTTAATGGCACAATTTTGCAATTTCTAATTAAAATTTATCTTTGAAGAGTATTTGCTCAAATTTGCAAAAATGTATCTGAATTTAACTTCAAATGCCATACATAAATATTTAATACTATTTATTTTTATGAAAAAAATTACTCTTACCTGAGTTTATTTGATATTAATTATTTTATGAATTTTAAATCAAAAATCTTTCCTATCATAACAATGAAAGACTATTATCATATAAAAATTTCTTTTATTGAACATATTTATTTTTTACCCAAGAAAAGGTACACTACTGTGTCATATAGTGATGATTAATTATAATTTTTCAATACTTACTATTTTATTTGAAGCATCTTGTAATTTTTCTAATCTAAATTGATTTCGTTATTATTTGTTTTCATTGAATAATTTGTTTGGTAGTTTCCAGAAATGTAGTTAAGTCTCTTTCTAATTGATTTTTTAATTAATTCTTGAGGGATATCTTTCAGAGTAACTCTTCAATTAAATTAGGATACAGTTATATCAAAAATCAAACAGGAAAATATTCATGGCATCTCAATTTGTAGGAAGCAAATCTAATGTGAAAAATGTGCTATGTATATACACCTGTTTATTTCATTGTTAAAAAAAGTAGTTGCTTAAAATTGTTGTGGACAGATTTATCACGAGAGCCTATCTGCGCATTCATTTTCAGTACAAGAGAGAAATTGAAATTTTATTTTTCATGTTAAATTTAATGATGCATGTTTGGAACTCTTGTTTCTAAGGTTTCATATATAAGAACATAATCTTAACTAGTTGTAAATTCTAATGGTTGGCATGGTTAACTGTTAAAAAAAGAAATAGCAGTATATGTTAATTAACATAAATTGCATGTTATGTTCATTAACTTAACATGGTTTGCACATAATTATACTTTACTAGATTCATATATATTAGAATACAAAAGAACAAGTAAAATGCTGACTGCTTCGTTAAGTGTGCTTACTTTTTGTAAGGATTCAATAAGTGATTAAATTAGAAATTTTAATTACAATTATGACATATTCTAAAATAATTTTTGATGGAAAGAAATTGGCAAATAAACTCTACTCTAAATTTTTATAGTCTGTAGTCATTGTTAATTTTAAAAATGATGTTGAAATTTTAAACTTAAAAAATTGATTTCAAGTGCATTTCAAAGCTTTTTATTAAAACAATAATGTTAGAAGGAAAGTTTTTTTATTGCAAGTATGATTATATTATTACACAGAATATTTCATAAAAGTTAAGTAATCATAATTATAAATTATTTTGACTTTGAATTTTAACTTCATAAATTGATCTAGCCAAAAATTAAATACCTAAAAATATATTAATTATTTTACAAATTTTGTAAATTTTTATGATATGGCAGTGAAGTATATTTTCATAGTAAAGAGAATTGATGCAATGCAAAATAAACATCTAGAAATGGGATCTCTTTGCAGACTACTGAGATTGATGAAATTATATTACAGCTGCATTTTTAAGATTTGGTAATAAATATCCTTGAATGTATCTTTTAAGCTATTTTTTCTGATTCATTAGCCTGATTATTCTGAAACCCCTCTGAAAAGTACTGAAGATGTGAACAACTGGTTGAAATTTTTTAACATGGCAGCTCCTTTATCCTGCTTGAGTGTCTTTGTATCATCTGATCCTGTAAGTTTTAATATTTTCATTTATTGATGAATACTATTTTTGTTATTATATTATTTTAAATACCAGAGATATTTTTTCTCATGTTTCAATTTTCAGCGTGCTACACGATTGGTTTGTGACTAAAGTATTAAATAATTATAGAAGCTTGTAATATATTTTATAATTTATTTTTCCACTTCAAAGAAATGTTATTTTATACCTGTTAATGCAAACTATAAATGAACTAATATTCATGACTTGCTTTTAGTAATTCCTTTTTTTGGGGGCGGGGGGAGGGGGGAGATTGCATTCTTGAAGAAAAAGGATTTTTTTTTTCCCTCTTTCCTACTACTTGATCAGTGCAAATGTAAAAAGTTGATGCAAAACACCTCATGATTTTGTGTGTGTGTTTGATATGAATCAATAAACCTTTTACTTAAAGAAAAATAGTCTAAACCCTTTTCAGTCGAGTAGCTTCAATACAAAGGCAGTTTTTGATTCACATTTGTGATTTGTTTTCAAAGAAATAATAACATTTTTCTTTAAATTTCACTTGTTCCTCCTGAAACCATCATTTGTTGAAGTAACCTTAACATGTAAATAATCATGTAAGGTGGGAAAGGGTAGTGAATAAAAATCACATTGCTTTTTCTTATTTTGTAACAATACTACTCTTAAGCTGCATTAAGTATTACATTACTGATGGATATCTTTTATTACTGATATTGATTTGCATTCATAAATAATTCTTGCCTGTGATGAGAACAATTCTTCATTATTTAACATAGAGTTAGGTGCTCTCTTCCCTTTTCTTCAAAACCAACAGCTGATAACTTGAGTTCTTACAACCATTCACTTTAAAATTTAATTCGGGTAGTTATTATTTTTGTCATAAATAAAATAAAAAGTTGAATTGTTATCCTTATACTGTAATCTTGCTGATAAATATTACTATGGTGAATGGTGAATGCATCAGACTTTTGATTGTACTGGATTGGACCTTCAATTCTGCATTGTATTTTGATTTAATAAGTATTATTGCTTTCTGGAATAATACTATTCTGCATATCATCAAAAGTTTATGGTAAAATTATGATAATTTGCACCTTGTCAAAAAATAATTTTAAACAAAATAACATTTAAAATTTAAGGCAATTAATGCTTAGGAAATTTTTTTTAAAAAAATTAGCAACATATTGCTTCTCTTTTTGACTGAAGATGTTAGTTTTGAAGATAAATAAAACTATTAATTTAAATTTTTAAAAAATAGCCATGAAATTCAAATATGCATGAACGTGTTAATGACAAGTTTTTGAATTGAAGCAAGAGTAGGCTTAAGCTTATTATAGCCATTTTCTGCAACATATCTAATTTTGGGGAAAATTTTTCAGAAAGTGGTTGAGGAAAATCCCATATATCTTAAATTTATTATATAGCCATAAAAATTTGAGGATGTGTTGGGTGAAACATCATGGAATTCGTATGGCAAATTTGAGTTCTGTTATTTTTAAATGCAAGTTAAAATTATATTCAGAAAATAATGAATATTGGCTGTATGGAAAAATAGTTTTAGATTTTCTTGCTCATAAGTTACATTGAAATCAAAGCACTACTGTTATGTTTTTGTTCACTGATTTTAAAAAGTGAACAAATGTGTCGCCACAAATTATAATATTTTGTATTCAAATTTTGAATTGAGAACTCAGACTGAGAACCTTTATTATTGCTGTTGGTGTCATGGAGGTTTTTTTCATATATATATAGCAGTAAGCAATGCATTTAAATTGATATAGGCTCAGAATTAAAGTACATAATGAAATAACAATGCTTAACCCTCCATTAGGCTCTCAAAATTTTGTTATGCAGTTTTAGCTCGTGGGGTACATGTGTACCCCATTTTCTGTTCCTTTTTTCTACAAATGTTTTCTTCTGAGAAAAGGCATATAAGCTGCAAATTAAAGAATAAACATCCAGGAAATGCAAAAGATAAAAAGTAATTTTAGATGACTATTTTGAATTTTTTTATAGTGATTATAAAAACACTATGATAAATCACATTTTACATATACTTTTTATAAATGCTTACTACAGGCTCAATCATGACCTTTTTTACCGCATTTTTGGTTAGTTTTGTTCCTATTTCTTCCACAATATTTCCATCTACCTTTATTACTCATTCACTTGGTTGTTTTATTGTCCTGTGCCATTGATTCCTAACATAAGATTTTCTGTTCTTTTAATTCTATTGGAAGGTGGGCATTGGGCAGCTCTGCTTAAAATTTGAAGTATAATAAGTATGAAACTGAAATTTTTGATGGCATCAAGTCTTTTCATATCCTTATCGATATTATTGTGTTTGAAAATTACAAAAATGTTAATAGTAGACTTGCTTCAAAGATTGGCACAAAGAACCATAATCCAATGACAAGCATTTCTCGAGACATCATTTCTCTGACACAGCTGATCTAGAATATCAACTCCCTTTTTCATGCAACAAAATGCAACAATTTAATGGTTTTTTTTTATTGTTATTTAAGTTTCTATTGTTGACTGAGCTGTCATCAATAGAAACTGAAATGGTCATGGTAAATAATTATGACACAAACATAGCCAAATATTCACGACTTTACTTCTCACTTCTTATATGGTAAAAATTCCTTGAATAATTCCCATGTATTGAAAATAATTGCATCTACTTAAATTAGTTTAGATCCCTTTTAAAAGCTTTTTTTTCAAATTCATAGCTAAAAAACCAATTTTCCGTTGTTAATCTCTAGTTCTACTATTTTTTTAGAATTAAATGCACTGAAATTCAATAAGTATTTAAAAAATTATATTTTAAATGAAGCAAAGTGCTTAATTTCACATGGAAGCATAATAAGTCGTTAAGAAAGTAAGCATTATTGCGGAACCAGCGAAAAAAGAACAACCAGCCGTAAATTCCTATTACACTTTTAGGCATTCGGGGTACATCTGTCCCCCATGTATCGTTTTTGTTCTCCTGTCTCCTGTGCACTAACCTTTCGAACTTGAATGACTGTGCAATATTGTTCCTGAGTATTTCAAGGACAGGTACTGAAAGTTTGATCTCTAAACAATGAATGGAACTGAAAGCTAAAGGGGGACACCTGTACCCCGCACGACTAATGGAGGGTTAAGCTATAAAAAAATTCTTTCATGGATGAAACTGATACATATTTTATAATATTGTTATTGATTATACATGCATTGTGATTGTTTGGAATGCTGTAACTTTTAACTAAAATTAAATGTAATTAGTTATTATTAATCAATAGTATTAAAATTTACTTAAAAAATCATTCCTTGTTTTGTTTCGAACAAAAAAAAATGAAAAAAAATCAGCTCTTTTCTTGATGTTTGTGTGAGTATTGAAATCATTTTGGGCCCCTTAAAATCACTACAAGAAAATATTTAATGTCTTAGAGTGCCCAATAACCACTGTGTCGTAAAATAATATGAATGCAATAGTGATGAAGAGTTGTAGAATTGCATTGAAAGAAAAACAGTCTTTTCAGGCAAGTTAAATCACAGCACATAATCTCGGACAATGTTGAACCTCATTCTCTTCATTGCAATCTGAATACACTTGAGGAATTTTCCAGGGTTAACTTCCAATACAACCTCTCTACTGCATCTAACAAGAAAGATTGTGTGTGTGACTTTCTTAAACAATTTGCCTTGGAAATCATAAGTAACATCCCTCTAAACGACTTCAAAATCTATACTGCCAGCAGGCAAAACTGACAAACAGGTAGGTAGTGGAATTGAAATTGAAATCCCTCATGACAAATACTCTGTAAAACAACGTAACCCAGAGTTCTGTTCAGTTTTCTGAAGCAAACTACTGGAAATCAATCAATGAGTAAAATCAACTTTGGAGACCTCTGGATTCTTACTGATAGCCGTAGCTCAATTTAGCATTTTAAAAACTGGACCTACATAGGGGATAAAACAAGCTTATCCATCTTACAAAAATTGAGGCTCATCTCCCTTCAGCATGATATACATTTTTAATGGATCCCTTCGCATGTAGATATTCACGGAAATGAATTGGCCGACAATCTTGCAAAGGAGGGCTCAGGTCATCCCATCCCCTCTTCTTCAGAGATTACTTTCCTAGAATTATTTTTGCGGTAAAAAGCCCAAAACAAGGTGCAGTGGCTGGTGCCTCCCTCTCACCACTAGTACAAAGGAAGAAAGCCAGGACTTTCCCTGTCCCTTCCATGCGACAGGCAGTCCAGTACCTGTCTTTCACGACTTGCCAGTGGCCACCTGAATTGCCTTACATATTCTGAGGGCAACAAAATCTACCCTCTCTGCTCTAAATGCCAGCAACATCAAGCATCACCTAAACACATTTTGGACTGCCTAGGACTTGATTGGGAGGAAATTTATTCTCCCCTTTTAGTCATTGATTTCATCAAAGTCAACAGATTCCTTGATCTTGTCTACTCATCAGACTCGATTGGAGATTAGTAACAACAACAACAGAACTGCATAATAAACATTTTCACACATCAATACTGGTTGGTGTCTGAAATTAGATAATGTGAGTGAATGATACTGAAAAACAATGCACTAAGAGTTCCTGGCTTTCTTAAAAGTGTTTCAAGACAGGTGTTTATTAGTTCTTACATATTATAAGAAAATTGTATTAGACTGTTGACAATAAATTTAAAATTACTTGGAAAATTTAATATATCAATAAATAAATTTCTACATTAAAAAAAATTGATGGTGTTACTGTTCTGTTTTGCCTATACTTAGGGTTGCCATAATTGCCAAGCACTGATGTGGGACATTTAAGTGCTAAGTAAATGAAACATGAAAAATATTGTCTATAGGTATGGTTTATTTTACTCTGATAAAATATCAAAAAAGTTTAAGCAACCTAATAAAATGAACATGTAGAATAATAAAATGATGGAAGGCTAATACTTTTTTCAGCCCATTCATAATTTAAAGTTGATTCTACTTTCTTAATTATATCATTTTGCTCTTTCACATAATTATAAAATTGGTCACAAGTCATTTTAAAATTATGGTGACGCAGAGTTTAGGGAGAAAATGGGACAAATAGTCATAAGAGACTGAATTGGGAAATACTGTGACAGTACCATATATATGGGATGTATGGTAATCCTATCTATACATCAACCACTGCTGATTATATGTTAACTTATATACATGCCATTTCTGTATTAAAGGGGAGTAAAGTTTTTGTTGCATTTGTAGATGAGATTCTGTGGAAAAATCGTGGATCCTTTAATATCTACTCTGGAACTTTAGTGGAAGTGGTAAATGAAGTTAACCTTTGATGTTTTGTCAATTTTAAAAGAATGAAACTGTGTTTTAAAAGTTACATTTTTTTATTTACACCATAATTCAAAAAAAAAAAAAAAATGGAACTATTTAGAATTTTCTTATTTTGAATGAGTCCACTCAATTAAGAGTATAATTTAAAAACCTGCTTGTTGCAGTATTGCAAAAAAAAAGTGCAGTAAAAACACATAATGCAGTTGAAAGCATATAAAGTAGTGCGGTGAAAGCAGAAAAATTATTCACAATATTAAAACAAAAACAAAGTAAAATGATAAAGTACAGCATTCTATCACAATAATATGGGCCCGCCCCAAAGAATAGTAATACAGGGCAAGAATAAACAAAATTTACAAAGGCAAAATTTCAAATATCTATTTCTGCCCAGTGTAGCATTAACTTAACTATTCAAAATTATATCAATAGGAAACATCCATTTTTTTAATTAATTGAAAACCAGATGTTCCCCACGGTCATGAAAACTTCTTGAGATTTTTATTTGACTTGTTGCCAGTATGGAAAAGTTCTTGATTTTTTTTGTTGGGTCATTGAAAAATAAACAAACTGACCATCCAATATTTTTTTTGGAACAGAAAGAGAAAACCAGTTTGTTGGTTTTGGATTCCACCAACTTGAAAAAAGAGTATTTGTATGAGGAATGCCGTCAATCATCAATCTTTCTCTCTCTGTATATTCCCAGACAGCTGCGACAAAATAGAGTAAAACTACTGAGGTATTTTCTTCGTTGGTAAAGAGACAGTCTTTACCATTATTCTATTATTAGTTTAAAGTAACTGATATATTTGAATTTTGTTTTAAATGCCAATAGCCATTTTCTCTGCAAGCAAGAAAATCTGTTTTCAAAGATGTATCTTATTTAATTTGATAAGAGCCAGGAAGTCTGCTTTCATGTGACACAATAACTCAAAAGCTTAAATAGTCAAATGGATACAATTTAGTACAAGTTTTATCATTAAATTGTGTGGATCCATATCAATTTTTTTATTTCTATATATGCAAATGAGTTAATCTGATTTAAATTTCTCATTTTTACGTACATATCCAAATATATATAATTTTATGGTCCTTTAATTTTTCTTAAAATGTTCCTTGAAAATCTTTGATTTTCAATAAGGGTTTAGGAACTTTGTAATAGCATGTTGACCAGTTCTGGAATAAATTTTTGTAAGCTGTTGAAGTTTTTATTTAAAGTGTTTTTTTATTGATGGATGGTTGATTTGTGATTTTAGTGATGCATATATTTTTTATTATTTGAACCATGCTAAATATTTTTTTTGTTAAACAGAGTTGAACCTGCGAGGTGGAGCATACTCATTTAGCTTCAGTGACCACGGTGTTGGTGGCCCATTATCATGAGGATACTACTCCTGGGACGTTCATAAGTTATTTCAATCTTGCTGAAGACTTTTGTACAGGGTGATCAACCGTATGAAGTCTTTAGGTTTTGGGAAAGATTGAATCTCCTCTTTGAAAATCTTGAATGAAAAATTTATTGTTAAAATCTAATAATTTTAACTTGTTTGAAAAAGCCATTTTTTGTGAGAAAATGTATTATATCAGTATTTTCTTTGACACAGTATTACAAGTTGAAAGGAGGGCGAAACCAGCAGTTGCTTTCAATTTTTTATCTTCATATTAGAGGGCATATTTTTTGTAATGAAATTTTTTTGTGTTAATTTGAAGAAAATCATATTTACTAAGAATTGGATGCATTATATTTATAAAATTTAATATTTTTTATACATTGTTATTTTTTAAAGAATATATGAATAAAGTTTTTGAATAAAAAATCTGTTAATGAGATTTCAGAAAATTAATTTATTTTCGTAACCTATCCTCATTATTTGTTTATTTTTACATATTCTTTCTTCAATACTAATTTTAAGTTTCATTGTTTCAACGTCCAAACCATACAATTTGATAAGAATAATTTCATTGATTTAGAATTTCTAGGTTGCTCACGATATTTTTTAAAAGGCAATGCTTCATTAGCTTTGGACATTATTATGTAACAGATTGTTTTTTTTATTGTTTTAAAATTCCCACACCATTTTATTCTAGCTGTAGAAGTATAGATTTTTGTGAACCATACATATGCCTAATAGCAAACAAATTTGCTGCTGGAAAGATCATATGCAGTTATTCTTACATTGACTACTCTATTCAGGTGACTTGGATATTCGACCTTCTATATAAATTAGTTCAAGGGTTCCCAACTTTTCTTCCTTCACATTACACACTTCTGTCATATCTCACCACCACAACTGTCTGTCTATGCAAAAACGTTTTCATCAAATAATGTCAAGGTCTTAGGTTAACTTTGGAGTAAATGTCTCAAGTTAATATTTGCTGCAGCTTACTTTTTTATTTTACATTTTACAACATTATTATAAGTAGTATTAGTTAGACATGATGGCAAATCCAGGAGATGTCGTGCTTTTTACAGCCCCCCCCCAAACTAAGTCAAGAATTCTTGATTTTATTTAAAAAAATCATTACAGCTATTTGCTCTTAACTGTAAAAATAATAAAAAAACATGATAATGTTAGCTTTCTGCGGTTTGACAGGTTCAGGAAATTTTCCTGCTTTTTTCTAGTCATTTCGTTGGAAAAGCGTTGACCGCGGTCGAAAGACATTTTTGAAACTGGATTATTTCATCTTATTTTTTTATTAGAATTATCGAAAGTATTGTATTGTTTTTATGATTCTTATTGTCAGGTGAGTAAAAGTTAAAGTGTTTTGGTTTTATAAGCCTTAAAGGTTTGAGCATTCGTCATGGTTATATACAATATTTTATGAAACTGGCCCCGAACCCAAATCAAATGGATTCACTAGGTTTAGGTGCCAAAACAAAAAATTAAATCTGTGTTTGTAATTTCGCGTTAGCAAGAGGATGGTTCAAGTACATTCAGTAATAATCAATTGGTACG
>BGPR01012480.1:19661-44796 GCA_013235015.1 Araneus ventricosus
AATGTATTCGTTATTGTAGTCGTTAAATGATCAAACAGGCCGAGTTAAATTCTAATTTTCATTTTATTATGGGAGAGTGACGGAATGTACGTACATATCAGTTGAAGTTCTTAAGCCAAAAGAGAACAGAAGATTCCTACATTTTCTCAGGTAGGGATTTAACAGATAGACACATGACCAAAGTGAACGGAATAATAGCTATTTTTAATATATTACGTAAGTGTTTTAGGGAAAAGTCTGGAAAAGAATTCGCGATTTATGTTGACGCGTGGAAGCAATTAGAATATTCTTTTAGCAATAAATATGCCAAAACGCGAAATTTAATATACCTCCAGCGCGGGAAAAAAAACAAAACTGGAGTTTCAGAAAAGTGATTTTGGAATACATTAAGAGTTTAAAATATATAATATTAGAATTTGAAATAAAATTAAGTGAGATTATTACATATATATATATATACAAAAGACAATCAAATCAGCAGTAAAAACTACATAAAAACAAAAAACAAACATAAACAACAAAACGTAAAAAAGCAATACAATAAACTGATCGAAATAAAAAAACAGATAGTTTCAATAGGGATAAACATTTTATAAGAATAAACAAAAGGGGAAAATAATAAAAATAATATAAAATACAAACGCAATGAATGAGCAATAAATGCTGAAATACTAGGAGTGGTGTGGAAATATAACAAAAATCAAATTTCAATGGAGAGACAAAAGTATGGAAAGTATTTCAGTAAAAAAGAACGGATGCGTCTTCAGGGAAGGTGAAATCCGTACTAACTATCCATACAAACCATAAAATAATTAGAAAAATCTCAACACTTTCTGCGAACAGTGTTAGCTATAAGCTAATGGAACACTGTCTTCACCCCGAGTGTTAGGATATACAAAAAACCAAATAAAATTGACCAAGAATTAAAAATGTACATACCGTAAAATGGGGAGATGCAAGCAGCATGGACAAAGACACACGTTTCGATATTATGCATTATAATAACAAAGAAAAATTCAAAATAGAATTCAACCATTTTCATAAGCACGATTTCAGTAAAGTATGCCTTTATATTCTAGATGTTATTCCATATATATAAAAAAAAACAAGGTTGGAAATGAAAAAATATTATATGCTAAAACTGAAAATTATTGCCCCATATGGTCTGAATGATATTTTTCAAAATAAAATGATCAACTTTAACAACTGTAATACATCACAACTTTTTGGCACTAGCAAAATCATAATCAAAAGAGGTTGCAGAAGTTGCGGGAAAAGTAGAAAACGTTACAATAGATTTTCAAAAGAAGAACTGAATAATTTTGTCTTTCAAGAACTTAAAAGAATTGAAAATAATTTCAATAAGAGTTTTAACTACAAACCAGTTAAAAACTTCATCTTATGTATTAAAAATAAACTCTGCCATGTTTTTGAAAATATTTTACATACTTAAAAAACTGATAATCAACATTTTCTTATTCTATTCAATGATCTTTTAAAGTAAGGACTGAAAAGATACATTGGAAAAAGACAGATCAAACATTATCTATATGACTATTAACTTCAAAAATTAAATTTTTGATAAGTTTAAATTAAACTCTGCAATTAATGAATTCTCCAACTTATTTCCAATAAAAAAATATTGAAGTAAACAAATGCCTAAAATACGACACAACGTTAGGAAGAAGGATCTTCAATTATAATTCTTTCTGTAAAAATAGAGAGTAATATAAAAATTATGTAGATCCTTTTTATAAACACATCCTTACTGGGAACCTAAATATTATTCCCAACGAAGAATTAAGGTCACTAATGAATAAAGAGACTAAATTTCGTCCTATTTTCAAAATTCCGTAAAAAACATTTAAAAAAGTTTTCTCAATGACCTTGACAATTTTTGTTTAAAAGTATCTACTAAATTTGACACTCCTGTGCAGTTTTTCACAGAATGGAGATGGAATATGTATTTCACTTTTAAACAATGCATATGTAACAATTACAAACAAGTCAATTGAAATAATGAAGCATATGAATTCCGTAATATCAAGGAAAATATCCAAACTCTGCAACAACATTTCATTATAACCGGCCGGCAACTACGCAATAATTTGCAAGAAATTCTATCTCGAACTATTAGATAAAGAGCTTAAATCTTCAGAAACATATAAACTGTATAAATCTAATTTTATAACTATTAAGAAAAGAATCTCAGCTTTAAACAAAAAAATTGGATGCCACAATGTCAATATCAGCCTGCAATATAATATTATTTATCCTAAATTCCACAAACAGCCTATAAAATTTCGATACATAACTTGCGGTACAAATACCTATATGAATAAACCCGGAAATATTTTCTCTAAATATCTTAGCATAATCCTCAAGTTTATTGAAGACGAAAATTTCACATGGATTATAAAAAACAACAATAAAGTTATCGAATTCAATAAAAATAATAAAATAGATACAATAGAAACCTATGATTTCCAAGATCTCTTCACAAGCACCCTCCTTGATAAACTACAAGAAGTGTTAATGAATTATTTCTACGACCTAAAAAACTTGCTTAACATCCCAATAAACTTCTGGAAAGATATTACAAATTACTGTATTTATAATAACTTTATTTTTAATGGGGAAAATATCTTCCAGCAAATAAAATGTATCCCACAAGGAAGTAGTTTTTCATGTCTACTGGCCAATTTGTTTCTGCACTTTTATGAGTGTAATATCGCTATTAATTTGAATTCAGCTTTTAGATTCAGTGATGACATTATTATATTCAACCATAAAGATTTCAATGCAACTTATAATAACCTGCATCCAAATTAACTTAAATTAATCCAAACCAATAATGTTCAAGAACCTGTTATTTTCCTGGATCTAATTATTGATTGCCAAAATACTTTAAAAATAGATATTTATGACAAAAGAAACGAGTTTAAATTCAACGTCAATAGATATACTTTTTGGAACTCAAATATCTCGTCTAAAATTTACAAAAACACTATCATAAATCAACTCATTAGGATTAACAAAACATGCAACGATAGAAATTCTATTAAAAAACAAATTCAGCACCTTAGAAATAACCTTAATAGTAATAAAATCCCTTCCTACTTCTACGAACCTTTAATTAATGGCTTTAAGATGTAAGTAAAGAATTGCATATTAGAGCTATGCTGACGCAGTTTTAAACTGTGATAGGGTCACTCAAGTCAGACAGATCTAATGTGATTACCTTTAAAATGCATCTTTCAGTCGTTTATTTATGGAATTCAAAATATTTTACTCTAACCGCTCTCAAAAAATGGTTTAATTTACACCTTTACCCATTAATTTTATAATTTTTATTTTTCATTTTTTGTCTATACTTTTCTTGCTTTAATTTTTGTATATATGTCATCGCTTTCTTTGTCTCCATCGTAATCCTAATCGAACTCTCCCCCCAACTTATTGCTTTGACGAGAATTCACGTAATATGATACTTTGAAAACTTCCTGTCTCCTTTCCGACGCGAGACATTCAGTGCTGTGTCTTTGTCCATGCTGCTTGCATCTCCCCATTTTACGGTATGCACATTTTTAATTCTTGGCCAATTTTATTTGGTTTTTTTGTATATCCTAACACTCGGGGTGAAGACAGTGTTCCATTAGCTTATAGCTAACACTGTTCGCAGAAAGTGTTGGGATTTTTCTAATTATTTTATGGTTAGTATGGATAGTTAATACGGATTTCACCTTCCCTGAAGACACATCCGTTCTTTTTCACTGAAATACTTTCCACCCTTTTGTCTCTCCATTGAAATTTGATTTTTGATATATAGATAAAGAAGCAAAATATAATAGAAAAACAATAAAATAAAATAAACTTTCATATCAAATTCGAAAAGATATGATAAAACGAATTGAAAGTATATCCGAGTAAAGATAAAAATGCAAATAGTATCAGATGGAATATATATTTTGTTAGTGGTCGTCAAAATATTTCTTGCACAACAGGTGGTCCGCACAACCAAAAAATTTGGGATCCGCTGACATAATAGATTTACACTCATTCAATGGATGAAAGTTCATGTTATAACAGACTTCGCATCACTGAACAATTTAAATTAATTTTTTTAAATCCGAAAGAACAAGGTTTTTTCATCGTCAAGGTTTTCAAGGTCACCGGTTTTTAATCAAGGATCCCTATGAAGATGAAATATTTTTTATATAATTTATTTAAAGCAACCACTAAAACTACAAAATTACCACTTGATGCTTTATATATCCGTGAATTAAATTCTAAGACTTTCTTCTCGTTTTAAAAGCATGTCGTGTTAACGCTTTATTCTTCAAAACTGAGCTTACCTGTAAAGGAAAATGTACTGCTTGAAACGGTAAATATAAATATAGTGGTACATTAGGATCCGATCTAGACAACAGTTCTGTAACCGCATTTTTCATGACTTCCTGCAGAAAAATGTAGAATTAAAAAAATGAAAAACTATTTTCTGAAAAATTGCATTATCGTTTTAACTTTGGAAAAAGTAACAGGGTCGATTCGCTTATTATCATTAAATATCTTTTATTTTTTGAATATATGTATAAGGGTCGTTCAAGTGAAACCTAGACAAAGCCTGTAACGTTGGGAATATTGGTCATGCGGGCCACGAGATGGCAGCGTAGGCTATTTGGCAATGTGACGAAACTGCACGGAAAGTGTGAATTTCCAGAGACAATGGACCTTATGCATGTGACGTCACATCCTCCGACACGTGACCTGCCGGAGGCAGCCATTGGTCAGTCTTAAACAGCTGACTCAGAACTGCTTTTATTTCTGAGTCTATTATAGGCCGATCGTTTTGTTTATTCCTCCACAGCTGTTTTTCTATACTCTCGAACCCAAACGGTGCATAAGGTCCATTTCGCTATGTGCAGCAACCATTTGAAATAGTAGAGGTGTATGATGGGCACTTCCCAGCAAGTACAGCGTGGTGTTATTCAATTTTTATGCAAAGATGGTGTGACAGCAAGTGAGATTTGTCGTCGAATGCAAACTAGCACTGTGTTCAACGTTACAGAACCTCCGAAGGGCAATTGAAACTAAGCGGCCAGGCAAGTTGTCAAGAGGTGTGATTTTGCTTCAGGCTAACGCAAGGTAGCACACTGCTTTCCCTCTGGACATTGTTGGATCCATCCCCTTTAGATTACAACGCATTTTGTTCGTTAAAGAAGGCCCTGAAAGGTCAGCGCTTTATCTGCATTCATGCGGTGCATGATGCTGTGGAAGAGAAATTCCATCACCAGGCTTCGTCGTTCTGCTTGGAAGGTTTGGGTTTGGTTTTGGTTTAGTTTAGTTTTATTAACGTCCCGTTTTGAAGCAACACGAGGGCTATTTTGGGACGGACCTCGTAATTTTGAACCGCGGTCAGATGACGATGACGACACCTGAGCTGGCACCACCTCTTCAAACTTCCGTACCACACCAGCGAGAGGTCTCTGCTTGGAAGGTATCGAAAATCTTGTACCACGCTTGGACATTTACCTGAACAATGAGGGTGATTACCTATAGGGTCTCTCAAAGCCTCATTACTCTGCTTCTCGATTGTTGTAGAATTCATTTCCCAATAAAGTATCTGTTATTTTTCAGAACTTGAACAACCCTTATATTTTGAAGCATTGATTTACTATTGCTTCACACCAAATTCATTGTTTCAGATTCTTCATTTCGTGTAATTTATAAACAACGATCGTCAAGACTTTTCAGATACCAGAAGTTAGAATTCAAATATCCTAATTCCACTGTAGATAAAAACTTAATGGTCATACGAACGACTCGTAAGTATACATTTCAGCACACAGGGAAACAAATGACGCTAAAATGTTCTGAAAGTGAATGATAGGGGATCACAGACGAATAGTCCCTACTATGAGCATAATTCAGCAGTCGTCGTATAATAATTCAACTCATATGAATTATGATTTGTAAATGGTGTAGGATTTCAATAGCTTATAACAATTGACATAAGCACCCAACTATCAATTAAATTAATGTATACAAGATAAAGTAAGGTGAACAGTTCTAAGGTAAAAAATAATAATCTTTTCCACATATATTTCTTTTCTTCTTATCCCATTAATGCTTAAGACCCATTTTTTTCAATGATATTTTATAGATTAATATTACAAGGCCTGAAATCAAATGGCAAATGCTAATTTAAAAAAAAATCCTGACCGAAAAATTTATGTTTTATTGCCCTCCTAAGCCTATCGTCCCTATTTAGACCAAGTCCTATAATGCAAAAAATAAAAGAAATCTAAAATTATGTGAAATTCCAGAAAGAAAACAATTGCAAAAACTTACAATTGTATTTACTGATATATGAATTTGCTAACGGCAAGTAAATTAATTGGTTAAATAATTGAACAAACTCACCCTTGTCTTCTTCACATTGCAAAAAACTACTTTCCAAGACTGACTTGAAAATAAAAAGGCTACATTATCAACCGGACGCTTAATATTTGCTGCCAACGATCGAATATAAAAGAAACGAATATTTAAAAATATTGTTTCGTAAAATTTATGTTGGGAAAAATAAGTCCTGTGAGTTTACAATGCATTTTTAGAAGCGCCCCTGAAACGGGACGCTAGGCATTTATGGGTTAATTTTTCTCTTTTTAAACACTTTTATTTAGTTTGACTTGTTTCATATTTGTAAAGGTGGAACTTTGTAATCGATTTTTTATTTCTGATGTAATAGAGATTTGAAATTTTGCACACTTATGTATTCTCGACGAACAATACACTATTTTAATATTTTCAGAATTTAATCGTTAGTTAATTATTAATTCAATTAAATTTTGATCCCATATTATAGTGGAGCCACTTTTAGTGAGTTTAAGAAACAATAGATATTTAAGATTAAAAAGTGGAAAACAGTTAAAATAAAAAAATTCTGCTGTTTAGTACACTAAAAAAATGTGTTTTTAATAAAATTTATTTTTTATTGCATCATTCATTTTTCCTTGTTTTGAAATAAGAACATCGCAATTCATAACATCGACATTCGGCACTCATATGACCATTTGATTTTTCTGTGCTGTATTCTGAACAGGGATTCTTTAATTATAATCGTTCAATTCTTTTAATCATGCCAGAAGTATTTTTAGTGATTATAAACAATTCAATAATGTGAACAGCTTGTGTTTTTTGTTTTCTTTCCCCTCAAAACATGGTAAAAATTCTTCAACGAGAAGTTCACGTAAAAATCTTACTCTCGTTTTCATTTAAGAAGAGATTTGGAGACTTTTCTAAGAATGTTGGTTCGAGTGTGGTAAACATTGAGAAAATCTGCCAACTGCAGATGATTATTGATCGAACCTCTGCGATCAGCGTAAAAAGAACGCATTTTGTGGATTCAGAACTTGCTGAATAATACACCTGTTATGTCTAAATCGGAAGAAAATGGGAGACCTTGTACTTCTGATGGAAATATCGATGATGCAGTTTGGGAGGAGCACAACTCTGGCACAACTGCAACGTACGTGACTGCCAGGAAAAGACTATAAACTATCGTTTTTCCTCGGTCTTAAATTGCTGCCTACGGCGTGAAGATCGTTACCTGTTTTTTTTTTTTTTTTTTTTCGCTTCGAGCGCAGAACATTAGCTACCTCAAAGTGGAGATGTCAGTCCGCTCATCAGGGCCGGCCGGAGGGCGGTGCAAACGGTGCGGCCGCACTAGGCCCCGAGTTTTCTAAAGGCCCCGCGCAGCTGACTGATTTTGCAAATTAAAGATGCATTCTAATTTTTTATTTTAATCCTTGCATTTGAATATAATCACGCGATATGTGCACATTTCACATCGACCGATCAAAGGAAAGATTGAGGGGCTTTGAATCTCACTACATAGCCAAAACAGAGTAAGAAAAGAAAAAACAATGTGTTTCATTATGCTTGCGTTCTAACTGATGATAGTACATCGTACATTTGGTGGGGAAATAAATAAAATATTGGTATTTAAAGGGAAGACAAATGCTTAATATATTACTGAAAATTACTAAATAATATATTTCATTGTTGTTTGTTGTAATCATACTACTAAAAAATTGATCTTAATTTTTTCATATTATTTTTGGACAATTTCGGAATATGACTAGAGACAGAGATGCCGGAAGGAAACACATGTGTGGATCTGATAAATTGAAGAAAAAGGTAGAAAAAGAAAGAAAATTGCTGAAAACAGGAGGAACTCCCTTGTAGAATTTTTAAAAACTGAAAATGTCCAACAAACTGACGAAATATATAATTAACAGTTATTGAAAAATCAAAATCGCGAAACTCAAATTACACCGTATGGCATCCGTGAAAACAATCCTAATCATAAAATCCTAATGCAATAAAATATTTTGTTTTACGAAATCAGTTTCAAGGCCCCGCAAATCAACTTTGCACCAGGCCCCGCCTTTGTTCGGGCCGGCCCTGCCGCTCATCATCATATGTTTGGCGTATGATGGACAAATTTAGCTTTTGCGCCATTGAATCACAGCCAATCTGCTAGTCAATTAAGACAGGCACGGCATGCTTGCACTGAGTGAAATAAAATGTATCATAATTGTTTTAACAGATAACATCAGCAGGACCGGATTAAGTCCTGTAGGGGCCTATAGGCAATGCAAGCTTCTCCCCCCATAGTCCTTTCCAACTTCCAAAACTAATTTTTCTATACAAGCAATTTTTAAGTAACAAATATTAAGACAAACTGAAATAACAGAATATTTGGTTACGGGTCACCTTCAGGAGATTTGGCTTTACGTATCTCACAAATAAAAAAAAATGTAAAATTTAAATTTTAAAGTAATTTTTAAAATATGGTAAAAAATTACAGAACTTTTTACACTATCTGTTGAATCAGACAGCCAACTGCAAAGCAAACTGGACCGTACTGATCAGCAAGCGGATATGAAAACTTCAAAAACTCCTAAGAGTATTGTCCTGAAATTTAAGCGATACTTGATTTTAATTTGAACAAGTTCGAACCCAGGGCTGTTGTAAATTAAATGAAAGCACTAAATCAAATTACCTTGAAAATGATACAAAAAATATGACCACGAGACATCAGCCCCCCCAAATATGGGGGGATGGGTCGATATGTCCCCTATCCCAGCATTCGTAAACTGTTCTATGTTCTTCGTACGCAGTCGGAACTTCGTACCGCAGTCGGAAGTGATAAGAGCTGAAATCCAACTAGAACGCTGACGAACAGCGTCCTCTCGATCATCCAGTTGGCGTTCGCGGCCAAAATTTTCGAAGCGATATTGTTTTGTTTTTGCATTTTCTACATCAGTTTGTGCGTTGAATTTCTAATCACTCCGTATATTACCTTTTATGAAAATGAATGCTATTGTGTACTTAGTTTCTATAATTAATGGAAACATATTTCAACAATTAAGATAATTTATGTACATTTGTCTAATAATTGTATTAAATTCAAATATTTTTTTTGTGATTACTTACTGTTGAATATATGCCTCTATAATCATCAGTCGGGTAGATGTTTCGATGGAAATCTAAAAGTTCTTTCCACACTTGAACGGATTCTAGGAGAGAAAAAGAGAAAAAATAACTTTTAATGTTTTTTTTAATCAAAAACATTAATTAGCGAAAATATTTTTAAAACATTCAAAAACATCAATAAAGAAAACATTTTTAAAGCATTCAAAAACATCAATTAAAGAAAAGATTTTTAAAGCATTCAAAAACATCAATAAAGAAAACATTTTTAAAGCATTCAAAAACATCAATTAAAGAAAAGATTTTTAAATACGCAATTTATCAAAAAGTCGTAACAAAAAATTAATCTGATAAATGTAAAGTGATGGCTGTTTCAGCTCTAAATTCTTAAAGAAAAGCACATTAATCGAACAAGCTAATCATCAAGTCTCAAATATTTTTAAAATTATTTTTAACTTTTTGGGAAAGAGGGCAAAATGTAAACCAAGTGTAACAAAATTCTTCTCTGCTTTATTAAATCTCCGAAACTTTCTTACCTTGTTCTTAATGAGGTACAGATGTTGTACCACTAGAATTTTCCCTTTGCATAAGGGCTCGCGTGACGCATAAGGTGACGTACCATCGGAATCTTTCCTCTGCTTACGAGGAGGTAGGTGATGTGCCGCTTAGTTAAAAGGATTTTATTCCCCCCTGGGAACAAATACACCACTCTTCTTATCACTTTAAAACAATTTTACCTTTCTGCTGTGTGATAGAGTGCAAATAAGGGAAGAAAACAATAGGAAATTCCATTAGCTATTGAAAAGAACCATATAATAGATCTTTCCATTGATATGAAAAATGGAAAAACGTTTTCCTATATTTTCCCCAATATCCCCGTTTTGAAAAAATATTTTGGGGTTTCACCCTCCCGTTATTTGAAGATCTGTTTACAACGGTACGATTAACCAAAAAAATTATAGCGCTAACATAAGTTCCTCTAACTCAAATGAAATGCTTTAGATAGTACAGTGGACTCTCGTACAACGCGAGGGATACCTTCAGGGTTATAAGAAATCACGTTATACGGGGCATGAATTATTGGACGAATTTATGCAAGTTCCATCATATCTTGAAATTGTAACTGCGCATATTTCTAGTGAGATGCGAATCAGTTTGAAATATTATCTCATTGCTAACAGACTGTTAGTGTTAATTAACTCGTTTCAAATATTTATAAAACTATCTTTAACTAAAGGTTGGATTATTTCAAATTCCCCACCGAGGAAGTCGCTAGATAAGTAAGCGGGTTCTTGCTTCCCTAATGGGTATAGTAATGATTTGGGGTCGAGTTACCTCTGTGACGTATTCGACAGTGTCGAACAAATGGTAGCAAGTCAAACAGCCATACTAACATAAAATCTCAAGGAATTTAATTGATAGGAAATAAAATATTTACAATACATGACTTGTACATTTCTTGACTATTGGAGGATAATTAAGTAATTCGGTCTCGATTAGTTGGAATAGAAAGTTCTATTAGTCTTCGGAGAGTCTGGTTCTAGGACGGTAAGAGACTAGAATTTGATCCGCTGCCCGGAGTTGTAGACGGAAATCAGTTCTATCTTGAGAACGCCCAACAAGAGGAAGACGAGAGAGTTCAGTATAAGTCTCTAGACTTCCAAATAGCACGACTTCGGTGCGATAACTTATTATCTACGATCAGTTAGTGAAATACACTTCTTTTCCTTCAGGAGAGAGAGGCTCTATTCGGAGAAATAGTTCCCGAGAAGTACAACGGTACTTCTCAAAACCTTGCGTGAATTTGCTATCACGACTTCGCAAAACAGAGCTAATGCTCTAACAGATGAGATTTAATCTCATCCAAAATTATCTTCTTCACTCTCGGATCAAGAATCCGAAAAGTGAGTCTTCTCTAATAATTTCTCTCGTTCCCCGAGATGGGGGTCTCTCTCTTCTTGTTACGTTTCCCCCCGATTTTCCGTTGATAGGTTGAGGAGGGTAAGGAGATCCGTATGATGGCTTGTCATTCGCTCTCGCCTGTGGAGACCTAAAGTCCATGACATGCCCCTTTTTGGATCAGCTGATCCGATTCTATCAATCTGGTGATTTTTCAATCTCCAACCTAGGGCGTGACAACCCGACAGTTTTATAGTCTGGCTTTAGCATTTTGTCGTCTCTTTGACGCCGTCCAATTGTAAGAATCTGTATTTCGCAGGGAAGCTGTATAGTTCAAGTGGGGGGTCTTAGACCCCACGCAGACCGACCACACGGGTGCTTTTAGTAGCGTCTTTCTCTGGGAATTATATGATTTTCTGAATTCTCACACCTCCATTCCGATAACGGGATATACCTCTTGCGGTAAGGGTTGGGCCAAGGCCGGTGATGGTCATTAGGACTCTACCATCAGTTCCCTCAATGATGTCATGAAGACTAACATTCAAATTACACCTGACGCTATGGCAGGGTGGAAGTAGATACCTTATGGTTTAGGTGTACCTTTAAATGTGTTTATATATAGTTTTTAAAAAAAATAAACAGTCACTTTTTTAAACTGTTACCTTCACTTTTTTCTTCAGGGTACTTCTTGTTTCTTGCCCCTGTTACATGAGATCGTATTTCTTATAATTTTGTTTCTTTTCTTCTGTTTTTTTAAATTTTATTTACTATTCATCACATTTTATTATTTTTCATTTTTTACTTATTTTTATGTATATGTTTATTTATTTATTTCGTATACCTGTATTTATTTATTATTTATGTTTGTAATTATTTATTATGTTTGTTGTTTGTATTTTATTGTATTTATATTGACATTTGTATTTTGTATTGAATTACTCAATTTTTTGTATTGTATTGTATGCTTATATTATATTGTATTGTATTACGCTAATATTTGTATTGAAGTTTTTCTTCCCGCCGACTCGTGGCATGCTTTGCACCCTTTGGGTAAGCAGGGTCGGCGTGGGCAATAAAAAAACTGTCACCTTCATTGTTCACATATAAACAACAGATAAATGCATATATCTGCTTTTTTAAACAAACAAACAAAAACCATGTGAAAATGGTAAATTTACGTAATACTGGACTGCTTATCGCTGTAAGAGAACTAGTTGGAATTTTTTCCTGGCGGTATACTAATTTACGTTATACGGAACTGAATTTTCATTTCTCCCACTCTCTCTACTCGCCGGTTTGCCCGTCATCACATGACCCATGATCCCCGAAACCCCATTTCTTCTTGGAAGTCCATCGAATATAAATGAATTCACGATCACACGCGATCTGCCGATTAGCGTTTCCTCCGTATTTAGTTCATCAAAAGGTTAGCAAAAGCTACACACATACACCTTTCCCCATTTAGCTCAGAGCAGTCAAAACGAATATTCTATTAAAAATTCAGGTAATCGATAGTTCGTACAGCCGGTGAGCATTCATTCAGAATCGGTGTAGTTGGTAATCTCGGGAAAAGTATGACATCGACAAAAGGTTAGTCCTATTTGATTGATAAAGCTATGAAATAAAGACTTCATCCCGTTGCTTGTTTTTATACTCTTTTGGGTCGGCTTACATTGTGTTGGTAAAATATTTATTTAATTATTTTTGAGATTGTGTGCATTCACACTTAAATTCTTTATGCTTTTATTCAATGTTTTTAAGTTTCAGTGTTTTCAACTTATAAATTCTTGTTTTTAATATTTTTAAGATGACTGTATACAAGTTTTAAATTTTTAATATGTTATTTAATATTTTTGAGATTGTGTGTATTAAACTTTTAAATTCTTTATGCGTTTTTTAATGTTTTTAGATTCAATGTTTAAAATTTTTAAATTCCTTGTATGTTTTTTAATGTTTTTAAGATTTGCTGACTACAGCTTTTATTCTTTTTGTGTTTGGTATTCATTTTGTGTTATGCACTCTGTAACTGGTATTTTTTCTGTAGTGTGCGTTATTTTTAAATAAATAAAAAAATAAATTATTATTGATTTATTTTATTTAGTACTCGACATTTTTCGGTGCTGAAGTTTACAGAGAGGTTGCCAGCTCAGGTGTCACCCTCGTCATCTGACCGCGGTTCAGTACGAGATCCATCCCAAAATAGCCCTCATGTTGCTTCAGAACGGGACGTTAGTAAAAACTAACCTAACTGTGATTTACGTCTCTGTGTATTATCAAAACCAAAACAAAATTACAATAAATATTTGCTTTCTTATAACCTATTGCAAATATCAACAGAACAGGTCGATAAAATATATAAGCATAAAATATCATAAATTAAAAAAAATAATTCAACGTATTTTACTTTACAAAATCAAATAATTTTCACATTAATAGTTGAAATCCACATGAAGAATTTTCAGCTTTTTACTTTCCAGAGCCCTTTTCTCTTCAAACCAATTTTCTTGAACAGAATTTTGGCTGAAATTTTTTTTATGACATGTATGCATTTACGGAGTTAAATAAAACACACAATTGGAGCATTAATGAAAGATAACTGGAAGGAATGTATTGAAATTTTTTAGGAAAGATTTCAAGCAAAACTGTTATCTAAATTATTTTTGATCAATACTTCGAAGGATTGGACAAAAGCACGCGTTGTCATGGTTTGAACAGCCAAAATGTTATACTACGCGATCCCACTTGGAGCCGAGACCCAAAGTTTCAGAAAACCCTTGATCTACCTCGTATTGAAATACCAGCGGCAGGACCTTTGGCACCTTACGTATGATGCTACATCGTGCAACAGACCCCATGCACGGCGAATCTTCAGGGTGATTGGGTCTCGAACCTGAAACCTTGCGGTCCCGCAGGCAAGACCTTACCACTAGGCCACCGTGGACTTGGAGGTAAGTCACAGAGGTAACCACAAAATTAAACTAACGTAAGTAATAATTTTAACATTTTACAGGAGAGCCAAAAGACGTTTAAGAGCACAATTGTATGCTGTATTTTATTTTTTGAGAAGATTTATTATTACTATTATTTCGACTTATAGCTACGACATTTTACGTATCGGAAAATGTGATCGAGAAAATGCAAATACGATAAAAATATCAAAATCGGCAAAACTAAACTTGCGAAATTTACCTCTGAGGTACAGAGTTGTTCTGAAGAGGCGATACAAAACAAGTTCAACTTTTAATGTAGCTTTTGAAAAACCGTTTAATGAATTATTAAATTTCTACCTGAGAAATACTTTAAGGATAGTTGTATCGCCATAAAAGTATTTTCATAAAAGTAGCAGCCATAAATATTAACCCATGAAAAGAACTTTAATATAATATCTCTACGACCTGATTGGTGATTCCATAGCAGATCCACCGTATGTGTCGGTCTAATTTATGGAAAATGTATAGTGGGTCAAACCTCCTCACGTTAGTTTGGAAGTTTGGAGAGTAGAGTGTCGGCTCAAGCGTAGTCCTCATCATCTGGCCACGTTCAAAATAGGACATGGATGCCTAGGAGGCTTGCTATCACTAAATGATCTGACACTCAGGAAGTACTTAGTGTAGAAATGTGTTCTATGGATAAATGTTTTTCCTGAAGCAGGTGTTAAGTTGGGGAAATGTGAAAATCATTCTGCCTAGATGCTTATTCATGCCAAAAAGAAAGGTAAACTACCAAGAAAAATCTCCAACCCATTGACAAAAAGTCTTAAATTAAAGAATTGTTTATTCCCGCCAGTGGCGGCGATTGGATCGAAAAAGTGAGGAGAGCAAAATAATTTATAGACATCTAAAAGACCCAGGAGTATAGGGGGTAGACAATAAAATTTAAAAATTTAGTTAAAAAATTAGATATTTTTACCGAACACTGTTGCTTTTTTATAATTCCTAGTTTTAAGCAGCTAAAATGAAATAAAAATGTAATATTTTTCCTAAAAAAAAGTAGGGCGCCCGCCCCCCCCCCCCCCGACTCGCCGACAGTGATTCCCACAGAATAAAAATAAACATTGTACTCCCTTTACATAAAAAATAAATACTTTTTAACCAATAGTTTAAAGTACTTCACCTATTAATACCGGAGGTTAGATACCTTCAAGGCCATGGCTACCATCAAGCGTGTCACACTGAAAGAGACATACAGATTCTGCTAGTCGTTGAGATATGTTAATGCATTGGAGCTGAGATGAGGGAATGAACTCCATTATCAAATGCGGTGGGTTTTTACCTTTGTAGGATACAAAGTTCTGCTAGCCTAAGAAGTTGATTAATGTTTGTTGCAAAGAGGTAAGAGGTTGTCATGTCTATCCTCTAACAAAAGCGGATAGTTACTTTTGGTCCCGAGAGAGATAGTAGCTCCTCTAACTGACGAGCTAGGTTATTTTGTTGCAAATTAATATAACTCCTAAGGCTTGCTATTTACATAATTTTATTAATTTATAAATAAATAATGACTGCGCTCTGGTATCATGGACCTGTGGTTTGACCATACCTTAAGTGACGCTTGTTCAAAAAAATAATAACACAGTTCTACGACGTCCAAACGCCCCTGGGGCTACATCTTGATGTTTACATATTTTAGTTGTATGCTTAGAAAGTTCTCGGCAACATTTTGGACCAATAAGCTTCAACTCCATTTCAACAGCCGACTTGCTCTGCATGTTGTGTTTACAGCAGGATAAATGAATAATAACCCCAGATTTTATAGTATTCCAAAAGAATCGCATTCCTATACATTTGTGGACATAGTATTATTCATGTTGCTGCGCACCGTCCCACTTTTTTTTGTTATAAAAGTTCGCTAAGGCCAGTTATTATATGAAATTTGAAGCGAATAGAAACTTACTTTCAATTGTGTGCTTGTAATAATCAGTCTCTGCGTAATAAAAGCCCAGAAAAGAATCAAATCCTCGAAACATTGGTGTATACGATTTGTTGCAATGACCTAAATGCCATCTGGAAAAAGAAGTAGAAAATATATTATAAAACTTTATTGTAGACTTTTTACTAGGAGAATATAAAAGTAATGATTTAAAATGCAGCCGATAGTTTTTTCGAAAGAATGAGGTTACTACCAGGTAATTCTAAAATATCTGGCGCAAGAGCTAACCAAAAAATAAGCAGTGTTTTGTGATGGAACGTATACGCAGAAATGGCGCATTAAGGTCGTAGAGGGCACTTTCGTAAATCGCCCTTCTCGTGGATCATTCCCGGAACACCAGTAATGGGAAATTTTACGGAGAGCACGAACTGAATGATCCAAAATCTCCAAAGCCTGATGGTTATTTGATCAGCCCTGGCTAAAAAATTATTTGAACCTGAATCTTTTTTTCTACCCGTAATATCATTCCCGGTGTGGATTTCGAGCAGTATGCACCACCGCCACACGAACACGAAGCCCATTAACGCACGTTTTATGTTAAAAAGCAGGCAAAATACTCTGTAGAAAGATGTCGTACGAGAGCCCTTTCATCTGTCTAGGTAGGGTAAGGTTGCTTAAGTCGTACCTCCTAAGTAAAAAAGTCTACAAATTACAGGTTTTACTAAATGAAGGAATACGTTTTGCATTATTCACAACTTCTATGAATATTGCAGCTATTTATTACAAGAAAGTTCAAAATACACGTAGTATGTGGGATGAAATAAACAAATATTAAAGTAATAACATCGGTACGACTAAGGAAACCGGTTCTTAAGTCGTACCCCCTATGTCCGAAGTCGTACCTTGGAAGCAAATGAAGCATAACTACCTTGCATTACTATTCTTTGAGTAAACTATTCGGTCTTGAGTTAACACGCGGTATACCCTTTTGGTTTTCCAAACTCATAATGTTTATTTAGTTCTAGAAGGTGACATCGCAGTTTCGGTTTAGGAACATTATACTTTCGTTGAAGCCCATATCACCATTGGGTAATTTTCATAACGCCTCGTTCATATCTTCTTGTTTCGAAGTGTTATCGGTACGTTTTGCCACGTTTACGGACCCTGCCTAAAAATTGGAAAATGCACATTTCACAACTATATATTTAAAATAATATGGAAAAACATTTAGACAGTTCGCCAGCCACAAGCACCCGACGGATTTCGGCAATTTTTATTTCATATGAAAGCTTATGACGTCTAAATATTTATCAAGGGTCGCCTGCCCCCCATCATCCCCCATTTTCGAACGAAATCAAAAAAACATATAGAGAATGTAAGGTGGAGAAATGTTTTTTCGATTTCGACCCTTGATGACATAGCTAGATGTCATAAGCTTCCGTATGAAATAAAAATTGTCGAAATCGGTATGGTGGTTGGGGCTGGGGGATTTCTACAAGGTTTACCCATAGACAATGTACAGAGAAGTGTTTTTTCGATTTCGTTCGAAAATGGAGGGTGGTATGGGGCAGGCGACTCTTGATAACACATCTAGACGTCATAAGCTTTCATATGAAATAAAAATTATCGAAATCCATCCAGTGGATGAGGCTGGCGAACTGTCTGAAGGTTTTACCATATTATTTTAAATATATAGATCCCAACAGTTCCATCACAATGGCGTGTAGAAAATATTGTAAAATACCTATTGTAGGTGATGAAAACTGTTTATTTAGGGTGATATCATTCTGTATTTATGGATCTGAAGACTTTCATGCCGAAATTCGTGAAGATTTATACAAAACATTACGTTTATTGAAAGATTTAAAGGAATCTGTTGTCTACAAAGAATATGAAATCTACTATGGTTTTATGGTCTGTTCCGCTGATCTTCATGCAGTATTTAAAACTGAAAAAAGTAGTGGCTGAGAGCCTCGAAGCAGCGAGGTGGCAGGGGCAGTGCTCAGCAAATTGGGTGCTGGCCCGTGGCCCACGGGAATTAGGCCTGATTGCTTAACCGCTTTTAACTGGATGAGTCATGCCCAGTGGGCGTGTAGCAGACAGCCGGTTACTCAGTCTGCATGTTGACTCGATGAGACCCCTGAAGTTAGTATTTTTTATGCTGAGTTAATACTTTCACCCAGAATTGTTCTAAACCAGATGCAGAATCAAAAGGAGGAGATATTCTGATTAATTAAAGGTAAGATTAATTCCTTTATTATCCGTAATTCAAACTTAAAGTAGGATTGAATCTCTGTTGATGTTAAGCCAATCTGTTATTCTTATTACAGATAGAAGAAATTATTAATAATCATTCATTTGATAATTATTTAGTTAAATAAAAATTTCATCATTCATGTTAATGAATTTTGTTTTTATTGCAACAATGCAAAATGATATCTCTAAGATTATCAATAAGAGAGCATTTTATGTTAATTTGTTTCAACTTTTGATATAATTAATTCAGTTGTAATTGACTGTAGCTTTAAAACTGTCGTTGATAAGTGAAATTGTTTCTTTTTTCAACTACAGATTCAAAGTGGAAGTGTAGCACAGAATAATACCCTGAGAAATAATTACATGTTATTAATAATATTATTATTCTACATCTTACGAAATATACACTAAAACTATAAGAAAACTACCGAAAACTTATTGTTCTTCGAGGCTAGGTTGTAACGCAGCGAAGTTCCGTTGTAAATAATGGATTTAACATCACTGATGCTAGATCGCACTTGCCGCCAGCGTCGCTGATTCGACGAAAACAAAGTCAGAATGGAATAGGTATGACTTCGGCTGTGGTACGACTTGAGCAACCCTACCCTAAAATATACGGTCCCACTAAGTAGTTGTGTACAATTCAAACATTAATGAGAATCTTTCCTGGTAGGTATGCGATCTCGTGGCCACTTGGATTAACATGCCTTTAGAGGTAAGAATTGTGAATGATAAACATATTCGAAAGTGAAAACGTAGCTTCATCAATGTCCATTTCATCATTGTTCTATATCACTTCAAAGCAGCATTTCCGACAACACCTTTCCATTATAAAATCTGCTAATTTCAGTCCCTCTACCTGCCTTTAAACTGGCTTTAATTTCTGCCTTCAGTCTGAATTATCTTGTATTAATAAGAAACAAGCATAGTGTTAAATAAACAACATTACAAATATTGATAAACTTGTAAAAAGAAATATCAAAATAGTAGTCAAGCAACTCACTTTCCAATGATATGAGTAGAATATCGGAGTTCTTTCAACTTTTCAGGTAAGAAGGCGAATTTTAAGGGTATACCTGCTGGTTCCAGCACTATAATGACGCAATTCTTTAAAAGAAAAAAAAAATTCTTAGGCAGAGAATATGGAATGAAATCACACTAAAGCAAAATTTTCGTTATAATAAAGAATTCTACGAAGATTTATGGTATAGTGAAACATTTATTAAAATAAGGTATATCAGAAGTAGGCATAATTTAGATTAACCTTCAAACCTCGACCTATTTTATTTTTTCAGTTTTAAACTGCTGACTATTTTTTTATAGTTATTTATCTGATCCGTGTTCAGAGGACGACAACAGAATGAGGTAACTTTCTATTGAGAAATAGTATTGATTTAAGTTCGGCAAAATTAGTAGACATATAATATGAGATATACATCGGTCACAACCACGCATGTTGCAGAAAGAATAGCAAAAAAAAAAAAAATGTATGAATGTTTTCCTACTAGAGGTAGAGCATAAAACATTATAGACTATCATACAACATAATTCTTAAATATTACGAACTATCTCTTTAAGAAAATTAATTCATTAAAAGACACACTTTTACGTAACTGAATTGTTTTAATGTAGACGGTTTTATTTTTCACAAGAACGGTCAAAGAGTTTTAAAAAGAATTCAAGAGCCTGAAAACAGAATTGGGAGATGAAAATCCTTAACTAGTTTAGTTTATTTAAGCTAGATTATCCCCGGGTTTTGTTGCTACACGAAGGTTATTTATGGACAGGCCTCGTAATTTTGGGCCGTGCCTAGATGACGGGACGGCACTTGAACCGGAACCTCATGTCCAAATATCCACACCACAAAAGTGGCAGGACGTTTGCCCTTGAAGTATTTAAAGCTGAACATTCACGACAAGGCTGTTCTACACCATTTGGACCAATGACCGGCTTGGTGCCACCCTATTAAGCCGATCCATTTAGGCGGGTCATTCACGAAGGATCCAAAACGCACTACTGGTCGTTGCGATCTCCGCCTACTCCTCCCGCCTTCAAAACGGGAATCCGCCCTGATTTCTCCAGACTAACGCCCACCCTCACATTCCCCCCTCACACAGGTGGTTTTCGCTTTTCGGAAAGAGCATCCTCCTACCTCGAAGGATCGTATTTCACTTTTACGACCGAATGGGCTGAATGGAAAACAAATGATGTTGGAATTCCAAATTTTCCCTATGTGTACGCCGATTCTCATCGGATTTTTACAATGATGATGGGTTTTGGAACACAGTGTTCCAAAAACATTGGAGTGGCCCAGTAGTGAATGTCCAGCTTAACGTACACTAGGGCGGTGTTCACTGCAGATATTAAGTCGAATCGAGTCACAAACCAGCAACCCTGTGATCTCGAAGCCGAAACTAAATTCCACTAGGGCAGGCTAAAATTCTTAAGTATATCATCAAACAAATATTACAGAAATAGATTTTTTTTGTAAAGCAAATTAATTTGCCTACATTAAACTTTTTCTGCCCCAAATATAAATATCACACCAGACATTGAAAAATGCTTTATTAAAACTATTTATAAAGAACTTTTTCTGAAATAACTTAAATAAAAAGAATTTCATAACACTTTTAGTTTTTATTCAAGCCAAATAAAGGAGTTATCATTTAGCTTTGATGAAATAAAAAAAAATGATTTCCATAAAACTTTTGAAATTTTCTCAAGTATTAATATTTGATTAAATAAAAGATTTCATTTCAAAATTATGAGAAAACAGAAATCATTTAAGAAAACTATTTTATTGTTATCTTTTGAATTTGCGCAAAAAACAAATTCATTTGAAACTGGAAAAACAACAAAAGTGAAAAAAAATTGCATCTTACCTGTCTGCCCATGTGATATGGATAATAACCAGTCATAAAAGATGCCCTCGATCTTCAAAATAAGAAAATAGATGTAAAAACATTTCTGTTTATAATATAAAAGAGTTTTCACATGGTTAGAGAATAAGAATCAGAGGTGAGTTTTAGAGCAGTCTTTTTTGTAAGCTCACACAAAAATCATTACTGCTTCGCATCCAGTATAGATTAAAATTGCTAAGATGTCTCAATTTCTGTGGGGAAAGAAATACTCCTCGAAATCGAAGTTCTCCTACACTGTAAAAAATATCCGTTTTTTTCCCGGACTTTTTCCGTATATTTGACGGTTTAAAGCTGTTTTGTTGACAAAACGGTTTTTCACCGTTTTCCGCTCCAGCCATAAACGGTTTAAAACCGTCAGATCAAATTCTATTTTTCGTCATACGGTATTGCTTTCCGTACGATAACTTTCCCTTTTCTTAAATGTAATTTTATTGCATTCATTTCATGTTTTTAATAGGGTTCCATCTCCGCTATTGTTTACACATGTTGCAGTAACCTGTTGTCACTCATGAAAGCTAACCTTAAAACACGTGTTCTGGCAATAGTTGATTTTTACACCACTAGGTGGCTCCACTAGAGCTATAATGACTTCAAAACTCAAATAGATTATTTTTACTTTATTTTCTGAAGTCTCCGGTTGTCTAGTGGTCCGGTGGTCTAGTGGTTAGAGCGACTGCCTATTATTTCTATGAACGCGGTTTCGATCCCCGGCTCGGAGGAGTTAGAAGTTTTGTCACCATCTTGCATCGAAATCGTCCAAGTAAGTTCAATTAAAAATTATATTAATTAAACTAATTGAAATTAATAATTAAGCCTTGATTAATTGATAATACACATCAGCACATTTCAATTCGCACAGAAGGAGAAAAACAACTCAAATCAGTCGATGACGTCACTTTCTTCGATGACTTAATTTTTACGGAGAAAACTTAATTTCATACTGTAATAAACCGTTGTGACTACGGATTTACTTCGTAACTTTTACGGGAAAAACTTGTTCCAGTATGGTAAAAAACCGTTGTGTCTACGGATTTACTTCGTAACTTTTACGGTTTTGCACAACCAACCCAGCTGCCAGTTTAAAACCGTAAATTTTACGGGATTTTTTTTACAGTGTATATCTACTGAATCTAGACATTCTGGCAATTACAGTAGTTACATTGCCTAGAGCTCATTTTTTATTAAGTAACGCAGTATAAAATTGTTTATATTATACTTAAGCTGCAAAACTATTTAAACAAAATTCATATAATTATTTATTGGAATCCTTCATAAAATTATCACTTTTTTGTCTTTATTTTTCTATTTGATTTGTTATATTGACGTCGCATTATGAAGGCTATAAGAGAAGTATTTGCGGCTTCGTAATTTTGAACTGAGGTCAAACAACGAAGAATCGTGGTGTGCTAAACCCTATTCTCCAAACTTGCTCTCCACATAAGCGGGCACATGTTTGACCCCAGAAAGTTCAACAGTATCCAGTATAGATTAAATTATACGAGGTGTCCGAGAAAAATCTTTATTATTCTAAAAATTAATCAAAAAATGAAAAGGTGAAATGAAATGCAGCTTGCGGCAAAAGAATGAAGAACTCTATCAGTTTTTTTCTAGTATCAATAGTCTGAAATAGATGGCGCTAATTACTTGGTAGCTGTTATAAGAAACGAAAATGGCGGCGGCTCAGGAGAAAGTGTATTGTATATTATGGCTGGTAGAAACAAAATAACCGAAAACCGTGCACATAAAGTTTCGCCAAATGTACCATAGTGTGTCTCCAATTTATGCATGGATGCATAAGTTTAAAGGCACAGGAAATGATCCAAAAACGAATGGAGCAAAAAGTACAGACTGGGCATTTTTCGTGCTACTAAAGGAGATCACATAGAACTACACTGAATGTATTGTAAAGAAAAAAAAACCCTGCTAGATTTCTTCATTCTTTTGCCGCATACTGCATTTCATTTCACTTTTTTGTATTTTCGTTATTAATGTTCAGAATAATAAAGATCTTTCTCGGACACCTCGCATTATGAACGAAAGTGCACCAGGTCCATATACACGACCAATCTCCAGTGAAATCTTTTCTCGCACCCGCTACTCTTCGATCCTGACGCTGCAATTCTGCAACCAGGGCACTGGAGTATCATTTACTTTTCTGGTAGTTTAATGAATCAGATTATCAATGAACACACTTTTTCATATACAAATTACAGCCTCTACAAACTCTTGAAGTTCATAGATTATTTACATTAATGCTCCATTTCGAAGTTACTCGAGGGTTATTTTGCGGTCGTGATTTTGAACTGTTGTCAGATGACGAGAATGATATCTGAGACAGCAACCCCAGCAACACTTCCTCTTGAAATTTCCACACCACACGATGCACCCGGATTTAATTCGCTTCCGGCCATCTACACGATGGATTTTTGGAAGAATCGGGTCTCAAACCCACGAGCGAGACAGTTTAAAGCTGGGCATTCACGAGAAGGCTAGGCTATGCCATTTGTCCCAAGAACTGGTTTGTATTCCACTCATTCCAGTCTAAAATTTTAGGTAAGTCATTCACGGATGTTCCAAATTTTGTTTTGAGACACATTGTTTGAGGGAAAGTTCAAAGTTGCAGACTTACTCCCACCCACGTTCCTCTTCCCCCAAACGGGCAATTTCCGAGTTTACTAGCCTCGTCTCGGGGTCCCAATCTAGGCAGAAGTTTTGTTTCCTCGCTGCCCTCGCAACGGGGTCTCAAAAGGCCATCCGGCCATTCCAATCAGAGTTCAAATTTTCCGGAATTCCAAGCATCCAATCCATTTGCGCCAATTTTCATTGGGTTTCAACATTGACGAAAAATTTTCCCTTCCCGTATTAGAATTGAGCAGCAGTGAATGCCCCGCTTAAGGAAAAGTACGGCAAAGTATGCTTCGTTGCGCTACTATTTAAGCTGAAATAAAGCTGCATTATTCTGAAAATATTTTATTATTCAAAAATATTTATTTAAATTGGAAAAAATTGATTTAATTTTATCACAATGAGAATTTTTTTATCTTTTAAGAGTCACAATTCTGATATAAAAATAATCAGATGAATATCAATGATTATTATTAATCACCAGATGAAAATTCATACGAGCTTCTAAATTTAGACTATCCATTAGAACTTCTTATTCATTAAGAAACCTTTGAAACTGACCATGTGCTTTGTAATATATGTACAGAACAGTTATAAAAATTTTAACTCCACGTACTAGGTACTCACGGTGTACATATAGGCTGAACATAGGACTGGTTCATAATCACCCCATTTCTCGCCAACTCATCCAAATGAGGCGTTTGCATTTCCGGATTGTTCCAGCCAACATCATTCCAACCTAATAGGAGAAAAAAAATAATTTTCATTTGCCTTAAAAAATACAAAACAGAAATTTAAGTTTCATCTACATCAGTGGTGTGCAAACTATTTTCATTTCCGACGCCCCTCACTTCGTGAAAAAAATTATCGCGGCCCCTCTGGGAGTCGTGACCACGTTTTTTGAAGAAAAACCTTATATTTTTGTATTGTCAAATAAATTTCTTTGAATTTAGCGACCCACAAAAATTTTTTCGCGACCCACGATTTGCTCACCACTGATCTACATCAGTGTTTCCCACCGTGGGACCTACACCCCACGGGGAACAATTTGATTGTTAGAGGGGGAAATTCGA
>BGPR01012481.1:0-44791 GCA_013235015.1 Araneus ventricosus
TTGTTTTAACTGGGTATCAGCAGTGTTTGTAATGGGATTTATTGAAAGGAGTTGAAAAACTCTTTATGAAAGTGGCTTAAAATTTATTTCATTTCAGTGCTTAGTTATTTTTAATAAATTTTTTAACTATTTTGTTTAGAATTAAAAATGCCAAAAAAAAAAAAAAAAAAAAAAAAATTTTTAAAAAATTTTTATTTTTAAGTCAAGAAACAAATTTTAAATCACTTTAATAAATGGTTTTTCAATTGGTTTAAGTAAATTTCAGTACACATACTGTTGATCCTAATTAAAACAAAATACAAAGATCATATTGGTATGAAAAATATATTAGTATTCATGTCTTATGAATTATGTTTCATTTTGGGATTTATTTTCAATTTCTAATATTCTGATTAAAATAAGTTATAACTCTATGTCATAAGTAATGTATTTTATAAACTGCTTCTGTGTTTTCGTGTAAGTAGTCTGTATATTATTTTGTTTACAATAATTTATTTTACTTTTCATTGATGAATAATGTTATAAATTGCAGTACTTATTTGTACAGTATATAATTAAATAGATTAAAATGTCTATTTTTTATGTATATTCTGGAATTTAATTTCAAGAATTTTATACTTTTTATTTAAAAATTAAAAACAATTTATTTAATCTTGGTTTTAATGATATATATATATGATAATAGCAGATTTTTCCTGTTATGCTTTTCAATAACTTTTTTTGTTCTCCTATCATATCTTTTTGACAAATTTTAAAACTTCATCAACAGACTATTTTGAACTGAAATTCGGTTTCCATTGTAGTTTTTTGATTATTTATTTTAATGCTCGTTTCTAAAGCAAAAATAAATTTTATTGAGGGATGTGTAATACTCTGGTGGCATAAATTGTAGCATGCCTTTTAATAGTCATATCATACATTAAAATTATTTAAAAAATATGATTTAAAAAAAATCATCTCTATATATATAAAAGAGGAAAGTATGTGTGTGTTTGTTCGTTTTTTGGTTCTTTATGTACGTCCATACCATTGGACTTACGACAACCAAATTTGGCACAGTGATGGATTAGCACAAGAAGGAACTAGTGCCATAGTAATTATTTTAAAATTCAAAATAGATTTTTATTTACTTAATGAAATAACGAAAAGACATATTTTTAGATGTTTTTCACCGATAACTTCTGAAATACTTATGGTACAAAAATTATTTTTACATCACCTTAAAGAGAAAAAAATTTTCTTTTTAATGCTACCAATATAATTATTGTACATTTTTTTCTCTAACAGTAATTATTGTTTCAAAATTCATTTTAATCTCATTGCAACAATGCTTTTATTGTTATAAAATAAAATTTAAACTAATTTATTGTTTTATTAAATCCTTTATTCACGTGTTTTTACCACTGTTAAAGCTAAGAAAATATTGCATTTTTGGGTTAAGGTAGTAGACTTCTTACTTTCACAGTTATTTCGTAGCATGCACTTAACTTCCGTTTTTATCTCGTAGCTTTTAATATGCACTCATATGTCCAATGATGTTAGTTTGGTTACTATACAATGTTTCACTTAAATTTCACAAATTTTTGAATATTAACGTTGATATGGTTGCATTGTTTAACCCTCTGAGCGCCCAATTATTTTGAACTTTTAGCTGTCAGGTTAGAAAACTTAGCTTTTAAAGTAAATGAATCATTTTTTTGTATTTAATTATATTTCTGAAATCTGAAGAATACTTTATCCATGCTTTTTTAAGAAAATATACATATAAATATGGGCTATCTGCTTTTGAACTGAACATGAAAAATGTAAAAAGACGTTTGCGCCGCTCGGAGGGTTAAAAATAGTAGAAAAATGCTATTTCATATTTGAGTTTCAGTTTGACTATTTATAGTATTAATAAAGAGTATTTATATTTAGTTTTTATTTCCCTAATTGAGGTTGAAAGTATTCTTTTTTTTCGAGCATTCTTCGTCAGTGAATATTTTTAGGGAAAAAAATACAGGAGGCTGGCATATGAAAAATATGGATCCTGAGCAACACCGGGTTATCAGCAAGTTAACAATTTATTTTTCTTTTTTAACTTCAAAATGAAAACCAAGCTAGATCCTCAGATTTTTTCTAATTGATAGCGCAAATAATTTCTCTAAAAGTGAAATTACTGTATCATTTTGAAATTAAATTTTATACCTAATTAAAACTTATATTAAATAAAATACATCTTGCAATTATTTATCATTTTATAGAATTTTAATGAACGTAGATAAACAGTGGACTATATTGACATGAAAAAACTCAAACATAAGTTAAATTTATGGTTCTTAGTTTTGTAACGGAAAAGACAATTTCAGTATTTAATACTACTATATTACTAATTTAAGTTTAAGGAACAATGCAAATGCATAATTACTTAGTCTCAATCTTGCATTTTAGCAAAATCTTACATAATCAGCATTCCACAATTATGTCTGAAACAAAATCTTATAAATTGGAGGTAAAATGAAAATCCTTTTCTTATTATTGTTGAAGGAGGAACAATGTTGACTTTCAGTCCAATGAAAGAGCTAATAACAAGTATATCCTGTACTACTAAAATGCAGTTGAACATAGAAAAGTTCTGAAAAATTGAAGTTTTCATATAGTAGAGTACTCCAATATATGAAAATGAAATTGAAGGTTAAAATAAAAAAGATTGTTTCTTAGCTGTAACATTTTAATAGTAGAATAAATAACATACCAAACTGTACCTTCCCTGAAGTTGAGAATCTAGCCTGTATTATCATTGCTTTAATGATAACTCGCCCATATAAAGGTTTCCCAGTAATTAGTTGATTATATTGTAATCATATTTTTTTGCAATGCCTTTTTTTTTTTTTTTTTTGTAGCAAGCCCCTTCAAGTGCTTTTATGGGACACTGAAGGAACAGAGGATGTTCTAATAAATGAAGTTTTCTCTGAGAGTAATCAAGCTGAATTTCACAGTAACATTCTCAAAATAATTGAGGAAAATGCAAAACTTGAAGCAAAAGGTAATTTAAATATTAAGTAAATGACTGATTTTAGAGTAATGTAAATTTATTACTTGTTTTGTGTTGGAACAAATATTTAAATTTTGATTACTAGTCGAAGAACATTTCTAAATAGTATGGGTCATAATTTATAAGATTTATGTTCTTATTTCCTCTATTATATTAAATAATGTGAAGCTTGAATTGTATAAATTAAGAAATAAATCTGCAAAGGAGACCTTGGGCTCTTTTAGATCTATTTATATATAAATTGAAAGGTCTTTTATATATCTAGATAGAATAGTGTAACTTTAAACCAAAATCATGTATCTGTTCTTTTGGTTTATATACTTCTGTGGAAACTTTCCATGAAAAATTTATTTTAATCTGAATTGCAATAAAAAGTAGTTAAGGAAGTATGCCTTATTTTTTAGTTTGAATTAAAGATGTAAACTTTTAAATATATGTGGTAATATTTTCATGAGAAAATTTATTCAGAAAAATGCATTTTTAAAAATTAAAATATCTCTTTCGTTCAGCTGTGTAGAATGTTACTGCTGAGTTGAATTACACTTTTTCTATCACTATATTGTATTTATGTACTAAAGTATTGGATAGTTATTAATAAATGCAATTTTTTTCTGTTAAATGAATTTAGAAGCAGAGGTTCTCAGTCATTGGGATCCTATGCGTGATGAATTTGAGGGAACAGAAAATAGTTATGGTGTATGCATAGAAGATCCTTTGGTAGCTATATCTGGCTATAGTAAGTGACTAAGGATTGGTTATTTCGAAAGAAGTAAAGAAGTTCAATACTTTAAAAAAATGTTTTTACAATTTTGTATGTTAAAATTTTTACCGAATAATGGCAAAAAATGGATATAAATTGAATTTATCATTTTAGTTAGTCTTTATAAAAATTCATTTATCCAAACAAGTAATTTATTTAGGACAAAGGAAAATTACATATAATTTAGAAGCAGCTTTTTTCAGTTTTAAATCTACTGGAATGGAAAACAACAAACTACATATGTAAAATTTCTGAAATGCAAAAGTCACCCAATATGGTTGATTTTTTGGTGAAGATTTTTTTTTCAGAAATAAGTACAGTAAATTCTCAATTATCCAGCATTCAAGTAGCCGGAAAACTCAACTAACCGGAATAATTAGAAAATGAGTTAAAAATTTAAAATGAGCTAAAAATTTTACATCCGCGCTAAAATTTAACACTCTCTCGCCTCCATCGTTTCATTCACGCGGACAATTTATTTCTGGAATGCAATGTCTGCTCCACACAAAAGGGCATAGAAGGAAAAAAAAAGCAATATACAATACAGCGACATACACAGACTTGTTTTATGGGGGGTTCAAAAGCAAAAGTGAGGGGGAAAAAAAAGTCCTCACCTTTCGCTGAAAAACTGTTAACAACCTAAAAATGAAATCAACAACCAAGAAAAAAAGTAAAGGGACATAATCGGTAAAAAAAAAGGCCACAATCTACCCTCCTCCCCCATTTTTCCCATCACACTCAACTATCTGGACTTTTCAGGTATTCGGAAATCGGCGTTTCCCAAGCATGCCGGTTAGTTAAGCTTTTACTGTACCTTAATGTTTGGCCTGTATCACTTTAGCTTCTGAACATTAACAAGCCTAAATTTTCTCTTTGAAATAAAAATTAATATATATAATAAAAACTAATTTCCTTTATTCATTTTTGCAGCCATCAAAATTATATTTTCCCTCATTGGGAATTTCAAAAAATAATTAACCACTTAACAGTTTTGCCCAAACACCACTCCGGCACGTCATTTTTCTAAGCCAATCCACTAATTATTCCGGCCTTTTCATTTTCTTTAATTTGCAATATTTCTATTAAATGGTTGTAGCAGTCTAATTAATCTTGGGTACCAAAAAAAGTGTAAACCAGTTTTTAGGTTAGGTTAGGTAAACCAATTTTTAGGTCCTTTTTTCTCCTGCAATTAAAAATTATCAAAAATTAATGAAATCAATATTTGTGACACTTTTGACAGCTGATTTGAATTTATAAAAACAATTTGAATACAAAATTGCGTATAAAAAATGTATTTATGTTTGCACATAATATGGCAGAAAAAAGAAACTCTTAAGTGGTTAATATTGGTATCTAGTAAAGAATACAAATAAATACAAATTAAGTAAGTCAAAAGTAAAGTAATATCTGTGAATACATCTAAATTTTTGATTTCTGGCTTCTCTCCAACATCTTAATAAAAAAAAAAATTGAATTTTTAAAATTGTGTCGTACTTAATCATAGTATTTAATAAAGTCACTTTTTCACCTTTCAGAACCCAGAGATGAAAGTTATATTTGCAAGTATTTCTCTCTACGAGGATATTGTCCCCGTGGGAATAGTTGTTCTTTTGAACACATTCCTTTGGCAGAAGGTGGTAAGTTATTTATCAACTCTTTCTTTTAGTTATTCAGTGAATTAAGCTGAACACAGCATAATTTTCATAGCTTAAGAGGAAATACTTATTCTCTTAAAGCCTCTGCAAGATATTAAATCCTTCACCAATGAAATAATTGAAACAAATATTTTTACTCTTAACTTTATAAAAATATAATTAATCTTAGTTTGCTCTTTAAGAAAAATGACTTATCCGAGTTAGACAGAAATTGGCGTAATTTTATTAGAAGTGATCTCTTCCGGGGTCAGTATATCAAGAGAGGTCTTTGCACATATATTATTCCTGCAGCATGTATATTAACTCCCAGTTTAAATTGAGACAATTTTCATAGATTTTTTTTTCTAAGTTAGTTAGCATAATTAATCGAGCATCACATATTAAGCTGTTAATAAATTTTAAAGTATGACTAGACTGATGATTTGTATTGAATCAAACTCTTCGTTATTTGCATAATCGATACTTTCAGCTAATAATTTTAAATTACTGTTAACTCATTGCTTTGGGTGATTCAAATAATGGATGGCAGATAACTTATTAAAGGTAGTGTATTAGTAAAATTAGCAGAACTTGACTAAACTAGTTATTCTGAATAATATATATTCTTGGCAAATAATCATGGGTAACTTATAAATAACAATGACTTCCATTAGTCTAGGTAATCCTACCAAAGTTATTATTCTAGAATGTCTTACTCTGATTATTTGGGGTTAATGCCAAATTAGCTAATCCAATAATGTTATCAAACTGATTAACCTAGCATCCAGTATTTGTCTATATATTGTTACATCTGTTTATCAGTATAATTGATGACCTTGGTAGATAACATTGAACTTTAATTAATTTGGATATATCATGTATTCTCTACTCAGGTTAATTATTTTTTTTGACATATAGTATTAGGTTATTTATGCTATCAAATATCTTTGATCTGAATAATACCTTAAAACAAAAACATTGCATAAAAATGAAACAAAAAAAAAAGATGCATTTTTAATAATTTTATATATTCTCGTCAATTAATTCTTTTACGATTAAATTTTAAGCTATTTTTTAACAGTTAAATCTGCAGCCAATTTCTTGAGAAACTGATGGGGAAATTAGCAGAGTGTAGTATGCAGAAATGAGAAACGGGTAGAAGTAATCATCATTTATTTTTAAACGCATAGATGTAAGACAATTATAATGACACAGACATGAAGACATTTACAAGCACATAGTTAGAATTACATATCAAGCCTCTTACCAGCTCTCCGTGACAAAAGACATCCATGGAATTATGAGACGTATTGCAACATAATATCATCACAATTGCTTGTGATTGGTTGAATATTAAATGAGGAGAAAGAAGGAAAGTTAACTATCCCCCTTTCGCAGTTAACTTTCCACCAAAAAAAAAAAATGCAAAACAATAATAAAAATCAAACATTAATAACATTAACACCAATTAATTTACAGCAATTGCCATGCTTTTGGAATGTTCAAGTCTTAGTTAAAATGTCTGCAACCTTTTGATCAGTTGGAATGTAATTTGTCTTTATTTCACCACGTTCATGAACTTCACGAATGTAAGGACATCAAATGTCAATGTGCTTAGTGCGTGAATGAAAAATCGGATTTTGAACAAGTTTTTGAGCTGCTTGGCTGTCAGGAAAAACAACAGTTGGAGTTGCTTCTGCTGAGTCATGCAACTCATTTAGAAAATGGTGTAAATAAACAATTTCTTTGGCCTATTCAGACAGTGCAATATATTCTGCCTCAATGCTGGAAAGAGCAACTCATTGTTGCTTTTTACTTTCCCATGAGATGGCTGCGTCAGAAAGTTTTAACACACAACCGCTATAAGATTTTCTATCTGTAATATCTGATGCTCAGGCAGCATCTACAAAACCAACTAAAGGCCTTTTTGTAGGACGGAATGTTAAACCACGTTTTTTTTGTACCTTTTAGATTTAATACTCTTTTAGCAGCTGTCCAGTGAGGCATACCTGGATTTTCGTTAACTTGACTTAAATAGCTAACAGCATAACAAATATCAGTAAGTACATGAGTGATCCAATTAAAGACCGATAAGGGTACAATGACATTTCAGCCTTTTTGGCTTCTGTTTCAGGACACATTTCTTTAGTTAATTGAAGTTATTAATCTTATTGAAATTAAAACTGCATACTTTTTAATTATAAGCTTAATAAAGCAATAGAATAAAATAAAGTTTAAATACAGTTATTAATCGTCAAAGCCTCATCAAGTTAAAATTTATTTTCAAGTCTTCAATTCCTAGAAATTTCTCTATTTCAAAAGATAGATTTGGACTTCATGCAAAGTTGAAATAAAATGCAGTTCAGTGTTTGGCATACAGTTGAATGATGGTGGTTGTATTATTTCATTTGTTTCCTCCCGAGCGGTGCAGTTATTTTCCTTTCCATTCTGAATCAACCTTTGTATTCTTTGCAAATTCCTTTGTATACCTTATTGTCTTCTAAATCTGTTCTTTAATTTTCATTTGTTGTTTCTGTTATGTGTGTGTCAGTCTCCTTTATACGTAGCTGTAGGGTTGGTTTCTTTCAGTTTTGTTTAGTTTCACACTCTTCTTTTTCAGCACTCTTGCTATTTTCCATATCTGTGTAATTACTGTTCATTTGAAGAAAACTTTGCTGCACTCTTTCGTTTTCATTAATAAAGAATAATTCCTTCATTTCAGCTAACTTTCAGTGAATAATTCCCTTGTTGCCGATCACATATAACATTTAGACGTTTGAAAGAAACAGCACAGAAATGCAATAAATTCTGTTTAGATAGACAACAGGGTAAATATTAAACTGGTATGAAATAGATTTTGCAAAATTTTCAATTTAAATAACTGTTTGGAGGTGTTTGGAATTGGTTTATTTTAGCTTTACATGTTATAGTATGTTGATTTTAGTATAATTTGATCTTTTTTACAGCATTAAATATGAAATGTATGATTTTTATCTCAATCTATAACTTCTTATTTCCATCTTGAAATTGATTCTTAATCTCTGTACTGCAATTTTTTTACATGTTCCATGTTAGGGATATGGCATATCCCATGGAGTCATGATTAGCATATGCCCAATGCCAAATTTCCTATTAATTCTAACTGCTTCTAAAACTGCTTCTTTGATCATTAAAGACTTCATTCCATTAAATGATGCTCTGCAGAGCATTAGGAATTTAATGATGAAGAAGTGGCAAAGTATTTGGACTAGGCACTTAAGGATTAATAATTTATATTGAAAACATAATATCACATTGACTCTTCTCAGAATTGGTCATACCAGATTAACACATAAACATTTACTTTGTTCAGAGCCTCCTCCCAGCTGTGTGAGGTGTCAATGTACTCTATCTGTAAAACATATTTTAATAGAATGTCCAAATTTTAAAATATGTAGACTTAACCAGTTTGGTAGAAATAATATCGCCTTAAAAGACTTGTTGGGAGAAACTCCCCATCCAAACCTCTTTTTGTTTCTTAATGATATTGGTTTTGACAAACTCATTTGAGTACTTCTTAAATCCACATACTTTTTTAAGGTCATTCAAAATTTGGTTTAGATTTTTAATGAATTTTTTATTGCCAATTGAAGCTTAAGAAATTCTATTTACCTTGTGTTTGGCGTAGTATGGTCAAATATGGCTCTTGCGCCAGAAAATACAACACAACCAACCTAATCCTTCAGTAAGCGTAGGTTACAGGAAATGTATTCCTACCTGGCTTGAACTCCATACTCCACCAACTGATCCAGTATGGCACTAGGCATGTTTCTGCAATTCACAATTTTATATATTTTGGAAAATTAAATCCGTGGATGACGAGCTAAAATTTATAATAAGTTTGAATTTTGGTAAAATGACATATTTAATTGTTACAAGTTTTTTTAAAACCATCTTTACAGAAATCAGATAGGAGAAGTTGGGTTAGATTGATATGCGGGAACATTGATACAGTTCTTAAATTTTGATGATTGGAATGGCCCAAGATGTTCATATCCCCTCATATATATGCCACTGTAACCCTTAGCACACGGTAACTTTTTCGGCCATGTTAAGTCAAAAGTTAATTTATAAATGAATCAAACTGCTAATCTTCTAATCAAAGTAAATTTTACTCTAAGTACGTGTTGTGTGATTTCTTTCACTAATTACGTTTTCCTGCCAGGGAATCTACTCCAAAGGTAGGAAAAAACATTATTTTCTGAACTATATTAAGTTTTGAGGTTTTTTAGCTTTGATTTTGCATGACCACTTGTTTTAAGTAAAAAAGTCTCTTGGGGCAGATTGATACAGTTGGCTCTGGATCACATTGATACGTATCTTCTGTGTGTTATTAGTTGTTTTAAACAATGAACATGGTTTGAATTTCATTGCAATAATGAAAAATATTGTTGTAAATTAGCTTTAAAATATTTTTTATGAATATATTAAAATTTGAAAAAAAAAAAAATGCACGGAAACTTAATATCATCGAAAGGATAATTTTTTGTATTTTTAGATGGTGTGAAAATTATTTTTGTACTATATTATATCCGTAAGTCATCAAGGAAGAACGCGAAAATTTCCCTTAATTTTTAATTAATTAAAATTTCCAAAAATGGCTTCGAGGCTCACATTCCCTCCCTCCAAAGTATTTTTAGCCACACACACATTCTCCTTTAAATTATTATAAATTATTTCTGAGGCATTGTTACTTCAATTTTCTAGTCGCATTAAAAATGTTGAATTTTGATTAAAATAAAAGTTTGTTACTTTATTAAACTTCTATACCTTGATTTGGAATATAAAGTTTATTGATTAAACACCTTTTGTTTTGATCCCAGACCTATTAACCATCATTATTTTCGATATTTCTGTGTGTATCAATCCATCTGTTGTATGGGGCAGATTGATACAAATCCATTTTTAGGAAAAAAGTAATAAATATTTTATTTCATTTATGACCAAAACTTGACTGAAATCCTATATTAGATTAACAAATGCATAAATATAGCGTATTAGTTCTAATTATTATTGTTGGTAAAATCATTTTTTAGCTTTCCAAAAAAAAAAGTGTATCTATGTCCCCGTGTTCCCCCTAATTCATGTTTATGTGCATTGACTCAACTTTAAGTTGCATAGCACCTAAGTATATTTAATAAAGCTACATATCATTTATCATTGTAAAGCCTGATATTATGATAAAAGAGCATTAGCTTTTCAGCATTTTCAGGAAGAAGTCGATTCCATTTGTTTTCACATATATTAATAGCTTCAGAAAGTAAATGCTCAATATATACTGTGCTTGCAGGAGATGAAAGATAGTTTCTTGCTAAATTTGCAAATTTTGAAAATTTTTCTGCATTTTTCCTCCCTCCAATTAAGTGGACACTTCATCCTAGCTATTAGAAGTTCTTTATAAAAATAGGAATTTACTTCTAACAATTTTAATTTATCCACTGATTTTTCTTCCAAGTTTGTCATTGTAATTTTCTGCAATGATGACTAATTTCTGTGAAATTATCCCAAAATGAAGAGAGTTTCTCATTTCTTATTATTGGGATTAAGGTATCTAAAATGTTACAAAAATGCATCAAAGTGTCAACATTTTTTTAAATATACAAATAATAAAAAATGTTTCATTAATCTTTATTTTTTTCATTTAAAATTTGAGAAGTATTTTATTTACAATTAAAAGTGAAATGTTTTTAAAAGTGAGTATTCGGCCGGAAATTTGGCCAAATATTTGATATTCAGTTATTCGGCAAAATCACTATTTGTTGGATCCCTACTTGCTATCTGACCACAGTTTAAAATTATGAGGTTCATACTATAATAGCCCTGATGTTGCATCAAAACAGATGTTAATCTAACTGAACAATATCATTCTTCTGTGTCATTGATTAGTTAAGTAAGTATTTGTGATATAAGTCGAGTGAAAAATTTTTATTAAAAATTGCCTGATTTTATTACAATTTGTTAAATTCTGTGAAAAAGTTCTGAACTGAAAAATGTGAAGTAAAATCATATAACCATTATAGCTGTCTAATTTTTTTTTTCCGAAATGCTTGTAAATAGATAGTAAATGTAAGCCTTCTTTGGAGTTTAAAGAGTTAAATAATAGATAATTGTAGCCTCTTTGAAATAAAACTGTTGATTATAAGAATCCTATTTTTTTGTATAATATTATAAGAGTTGTTATTCTTTTTTAGGTGTTACTAGAGATCAAGAAGAAACCTATGCTCTAGACCCGATTCCGGCACTCCCCAAGTCTTCTAGTTATGTTATGGTTCAAGTGTCAGCTGTGATAAATCCAGGGTTGTTCTACTGTATTTTGCCGTTTGGAGATAAAACCGTAGATGAAGTGGATGCTCTTGCCAAAAGAGGTATAAATGGAAAGGAGTTTTTTTTTTTTAATTGTAAGGTGTTGTAAATATAATTTTTGTACAATAATATTTTTGGAAGTTATTACCAAATTCGTAATTGATTGAAATTCCAAAGAAATTGCTCTGAGGTGCTCAGTCCCACCTTCCAATGTCTATTACTGCCGAAATCAGTAACTCTAGGGCAACCTGTTTGCAGTCTAGACCAGTGGTGCACAAACCTTGGTTCACAACCCCCAAAGGCGTAGCAAGAATTTTTTTGTGGGCCGCTAAATTCCCCCAAAATTTATTTAACAATAAAAAATATAATGTGTTTCTTCAAGAAACGTGCTCGCGATGCCTCTGGGGGTCGTGAAAAAATTTTATGTAGAGTGAGGTGGTCACAAATGAAAATAGTTTGCACACCACTGCTCTATACTACTGACAGACACGCTTGCACACTCACATTTGCTTTTATTATTAGCTAAGAGTATTTAGTTTGCATTTTTATATATTTTTTGTTTTTACAGTGTTTTAGAGATGTAAACATTTCATTGCTTGTATTTTTATATATTTTTTATTTTACTGGGTTTTAGAGACTCGTAACTAACACTCTTTCTCATTTTCATTCTTGATAACTTTTTAGATATAAATTTTATGGGTTTTGAATTTTGAACCAAGGTTCAAATTTAATCTAAAGTTGAATTTGTTTCATTATATCTTTGAACAATTATTACGAAGAAAAAGAAGTTCAAGGCATAATTTTTAGATTTTTCTCTTATCTTAAACTCTCAATATTTTGTGCAGATTTCTTACTTGTATTTTTATTAGTCAAGTTAATTTTGTTTGTTTTTTATAGTTTTTAAAAAATTATTTAAAAAATGATATGATAAATGATTTAATTTTTTTGAAAATTATATTTTGCAGGTCGTGTTAACGAAGTGTGGATGAAGGATGAAGTCAAAGCCCTTTTTGAAGACATGAGGTTTGATACTTTTATATTATATTTTTTAGCTTAAAATAATCCTTAATAAAAGATTAATGGAATTTGTGAATTAGCAACATAAAAATAATTTTTAAAAAACGAAATTACCTAAAATAACGTGGAGTCCATCTAATTTTCGGAGTATGCTTATGGAAAAGAGAATTTGTCCCTTAAAAACCCAACTCTCTGTATGAGAGTTTGCAGATTGAATTTACATTGTAATTACATTACGGATTGTATGTACATGATTTATACCAACCTCCAATTGAAAGCAACAAATTTTCTGTAATCTCTGTATTGATATAGGGTAGATAGTATAAACTTATTGATACATCAAATCTAGTGATGGATAAAATTCTGAATTATGACTTTATTAAGATAAATACCTTATCTTATTGAATAATAGTTATAATTCTTAAAATTTAGCAAAATTATTGAAGTCATGTAGTTCAAATAATCTTCTTCTGAATAATATCAAACTTCTAAACAGTTTATAATTTAGATATTCCTGTCATTGATCTAATTTTTAAGAAGTTAAAATTTTATTTTGAAATAAAACCACATAGTTTTTCCCTTCAAAAGCTTAGTAATTTTTTTATAATATTTTATGTTTATTTTCACTAATTGAGATTAATTCTTTGGGATATATTTACAATAATAAAATTAATAGGTTATGTATTTTTATATAAAATGTGAAAACAGAAAGAAGTTCAATCTAAGTATGTTAATTATTGTTTTTAATTTTGCATCTTCAGCAGGGTTGTCGATTTTTTTAATTTTTTTCAAAAAAATCGATTTATTTGATTTAAATCGGATTTTTTTGATTTAAATCAAGATTTTTTTGATTTTAATGATTTTTTTAAAACTATATATATATATATATATATTTAACATTTGTATATTAGACAATGAGCCCTGCAGTCATAGAATTATATACATATATATTACATCATACCAGTCATTAAGTTGTACTTTCTTTAAAAAAAAAAAAAATTAAAAAATTTAATTCAAACATGTAACAACTATTTAAAAAATATTTGTGTGCACGCGCACACACAAAAACATTCCCTTTTATAAGTATAGATCATAGTTTAAATTGCACTGTGTAGATGTTTGTATTTCGTTTGAAGCATTTATATGTAGGGTAGAAGCTCCAGTTTTGGCCACATTAAGAGAAAATTTGAAATGGAAACTTCACAGTGGATGACTGTTTAAAGCATATTAAATCATATTTATACTATTCTTTAGCAAATTTTATTGGCTTTCTGCTAGTTATAAAATTTTTCTGTAGAATATTTTAGATTTTGAGTTATGAATTCTTAAATAAATTAACCCAATTTACACCAGTTTTAGCCACCATGCATCAGTTTTGGCCACACTAATATTATATTTTAAGACATTTTAATGAATTTTTATGCAATATGTATTTCAGTACATTATTTTCTGTTATTTTAAATGCGATTTTTTTGATGAATTTATAAAGATATGTAATAAAATTTACCTAAGCTGATTTTAGCTGCGATTTCAGTTTAAAAAAAAAGAAAACAGGAATGTAGAAACAATAATTTAATTTGGTTGATAAAATACAAACAATAATTTAATTTAGTTGATAAGATACAAACAATAATCTAATTTGGTTGATAAAATACAAACTGCATATACTTGCGTAATTTTTTTTTTTTTGATAAAATATGAAACAAAAAATGGGGAGAGTAATAAACTTATATTGCAAAAGCATAGATTTTTTTTAAATCTTACAAATCAAGAATGTGCATTATTATACTCACTAACAATATCCATAAATATATATTTTTGCAATTTTTAATTGCAACATTAATCAAATTCATTAGAATCATTTTTAAAAAATTAGAGCAATCCATGCATATAAAAGAATATTCCTTATCATTCGAGTCAGGTTCCTCAAGTTGAAATTTTCTAACATAAATGCGAGGTAAATATTCAACATGGAGATGTTTTAGACATTCATCTTGAATGGCCTTAACTGCATTACCAACTTTAGATGGTGAGTAGCAAAACTATTTATGGAAATGCTACCTGCCTTCTTATTTTTAATTGGAACCATTATTATGTAAAATGAAAACAAAACCAAATCAGTTACTTTTATTTTAGAAACAAAACTAAATCGGTTGCTTTTATTTTAGAAACAAAACTAAATTAGTTTATTTTATTTCATCCAGATATTCTTAAATTTACGTAATGGCTAAAAACACAATAATGAAGTTATGTGGCCAAAACTGGCACATATAATAAATTTAAAGTACCAGTTTTGGCCGCCACCCATTTAATCTTAAAAATAATTAATTTTGATATGAAAGCAGAATAAAAAGAAAGCTTACCTCATAAACCCTAAGTATAATCAGTTTTAGATTAATCATTTAATTCTGAGAACTTGATGATGAAAAACTGCAAATACTTGTTCCTTAACAAAAACCTTAACAGTTGTGTGTATATAATACATGATCACACATTTAATTTTTTTACAAGTCGCATGTTTGAGAAAAATGAACCAGTCATAGTGAAAATAGTAAAATATTGTTTAAAGTATTGGAATGCTTCTCATTAGTTAATTTAAAATTATTAGTTAATTATTAATTAGCTAATAATAATTGGAAAAGCAGATTCAATGTGGCCCAAACTGGTGCAGTGTCCAAAAGTGGAGCATCTACCCTATTACTTAATTATCTTGCATTTGAACAATATTGCAATATAGAAACTTTGTTGTCCCCAACACTATTTAGTTTTCTCCAATATTAAAATGAAACTCGTCGCATTTTACTATATTCTTTCTTTATGAACATGATCCTTTCACAATATTTATTTTATTTTATAAAAAAGGAGCATCTCATACTTTGCATTTTATTGTGTTGCTCATTAGAGATCTATTTAAAATCTAATTTGCCTTGTGTTCTCAAAAATAAAGATATGGAAGTACTCTAGTTATATCAATTCAATAAAATATTTTTTTTATATTCTACATATTCTTTCTTTAAATATATATTTAAAAATATTTTAAAATCACTATTTAAAGGTACATGAACAATTTTATTTCATTAAAGCAGATTTACTAATTATTTTTTTATTTATTTTAAATGTCTTTAAAATAAAGTGATTTAAATCAGTGATTTTTTTAAAAAAAATCAGTTGATTTAAATCAGTGATTTTAATCAACTGATTTAAATCACCACAACCCTGATCTTCAGATATTCATTTATGTATATCTTTGTTTCATTTTCAGCTAAATTTACTCAGTTATTTCTTTATTAAAGATTGATATTTTTTTATTTAGTGTTTTAAAAGTTCTGTAATAATCAAAATTGTGAGAACTTCTTGAAATTTCATTTTGCAAATTTGCTGTCTTGTAAAATGCTTCATATCTGACCTGTTACGGGTGATGATATTAAATGTTGATTGGATGCTGAATTCGTTATAAAAAATTGTCACTTGCACACTTATTTAATTGAAAAGAAATGCAGGTGTGATTCATTGTCGTGGAGATGTGTGAAGTTGCATAAATGAAGTCATAAAACTTTCTAAATAAGGGATCAAAATCCTGTTGGCTCCGAAAATTAGTACTGTTTGATAGTAAAAGTTACCCAGCTGAATACTATTATGGAGATACATCAGGATTGCAATTTTAATAGCTTACCTTTTTATTATTAAGGAAATATTTTAATTCTTCATATGCTGTATTCTTTTAGGATTAATTTCAATACAAGAGCCAAGTTCTTATGTTTTTAAACTATGCAAGAGCATTTGTATTTAACTTAACATGCTTTTACTGAAGTTTCAAATAAATGTTTGTTTTTGCATTCAGCTGTATTCTTACTTTCTAATTTTTATTTAACTGAGTTTTTATTTATTTATTATTATTTGGATTCCAGGAATTATTATTCTAACTAGAAAATCACCTGTCATGGTATGACGGGTGCAAATTGCCTCTTCATTCGAGAGATTTCCCGTCAAATTTGACATGTTTAAATAGATATATATGCGAGAGAAATGTTTAACATTGATTGAAAATAAATAAAATAAATGTATGTTTTATGACAGCTTGTGATGGAGTTTTGGCTTAGATGTGTCTTCTATAAGTGGCTGCATCTACTGCACGAATCCTGTCCAGCGATTCCTGGCTTTGCCTCGCTAACCATCTCGCTTTCCTTTCTTTTGTTATCCGCTGTCTTTTTGTGATGGGTTCTTTGTCGGTATTCATCGTAAATATAGTAAAGTAATTCATGATTGTAAAATATTAAATTAGTAAAAATATATACAAATTATGTACATAATAATTCAATAACATGAAATTCTCAGCTTGTCAAACGTAAGTTAAAATTTCAAAGGAATTCTTTTTCAAAATTCTAATCAAAACAAAGCACTTCTCTACTTGTCAAACGTTGCCAAAATATATTGTCAAATTATATCGTCATGATTGCAATAAATAATCAGATGCATCCTGGTGTCCAAACTATATCACATGCATGATATACCACTGTCTTGATTTACTACTTTCTATTAAAGAACAGAAATTAATTTAAAACATATGATTAATATAATTTAAATTTTCTTGGGAACTATTGATCATAGCAAGATAAATTTTATATCAGTCGATAGCAAATTTTATTTCTCTATTTTAGAGCTATTAAATTTGAAATTAGAATAACAATTACTTTTTAAAACTACTGAAATTTAAGTGCTCTAACAATGAAATAATGCTGTTGAACGTCTTGCAGTGCTATTGCGCAAATTTTATTGTTGGTGACTTCAGAGCGGTACCGTATCAGTGAGAGACAGATCTGTGCTATGTTTTCAAACGATGCAAGAGCATTTGTATTTAACTTAATGTTCTTTTACTGAAGATTTGAAGTTTCAAATAAGTGTTTACAGGTGTGACTGTTGCTGAAAGTTAATTATGAAATAAATGTTTCTTTTTGCATTCAACTGTTTTCTTACTTTCTAATTTTTATTTAACTGAGTTTTTATGTATTATTATTATTTGGATTCCAGGGATTATTATTCTAATGCCCCCTTCACTGAAAATACGACTGTTGCTTTATCTTATGGAACCATTGTTGTTGCCTGGCGTCGAGTAGACTGTTCTTGGCATAGAGCTCGAGTGCTTGATGTTTCAGATATTACTGGTCCAGCAAGGGTATGTATGCATGTAGTGTTTTGTTATTCATGTAGTTAAAGTTACTAGTTTTTTAATATGTGTCTTTGAACTCAAATTTATGCATTTTCACAGATGTATACATTTTAGAATAATATTTTTAAAAATTTGATACATTTTTCTCCATTTGCATATGATCAGATAAAAAAGTACTGATATAGTGAAAACCAGTTTGGTTGAGTTTTTATTTTTAATCAATATTCTGGTCTGATATCTATTTTATATTTTATGCACCCTTCCAATATTTTTAAAAAGCTTCTATTGTGAGAAAACTGATCGAGTGGCAATCATAGAAACCACCAAACTAAAACTGGTCTCTACTAGCTACATTTCTTGAACAGTATGAAAGTGTAATGAAGAAACCTTTTTTATCCAATATTAATGTATTTCTGATAGGAAAAATAAATTTGCACATCTTAGTTAAAGCAGAATTCTTTATCATGTTATTTTTTTAATTAATACTATACATTCAGATGTTTGATTAAATCAACTAAAAGCATAATTAGATAGAATAACAAGCGATGTAACTACCTAATTCTGTGAGGAATTGGTAAAATATTTTAATTTATGGTTAAATTCATTATTAATTTAAAATAAAATGTCAAAATAAATGAGTTAGAAATAGAAGCAGGCCTCTGATTTCCACTTAATCTCTATTTGGCATGCATTCCAATATGTCTTTAGTGTGAAAATATTTATCTTTTATTGGTTGCCAATTCATATACTGACTTAATATTTTCCATTGAAAAATTTGCATGCTTGAATGATAAACATAATATAAAATGTAAATAAGGTACAAAAACAATTCTTTAACTCCAAATGGAAGAGATTATTCTATTTGCAAATTTAGAGGTTGATACCATCTTTATTTGTAAAAAAATAAATTGGTAGTGAAATTCAAAACTTGATTTATTTTTGAAAATGTTGAAAATTTATTGTCTGGCTTTAATAATGTTCTGAACCCAAGTATCTTAAAAACAGCTATATTTCATGTTTACAGAACATTTATTTACAAAATGATGCATTTTTTGATACTATTAGCTGTAGAAGCCAGAACCATTTTACAGACGTTGAGCTAGGCTGATGTAGCCTGCCATTTTCCGATGTGTCACATTTCAAAATGAAAACCATTTTCTTCTTCCTGCTTAAATCAATGATTCCATCTGGTCCAATTGAAGAATTCTGATTTTCTCTCTTATACTTAACCTCCTTGGTTAAGGAATGAAGTGGTTTTATAGAAAATCTAATGTTTAAAAATTATTTTAAATGAAGTAGGAAGGAAATTTTAGTTCCAGCATTGTTGATTTTTTTATAGTTGCAACAATTATGATATAATTTATTTTGTTTTTTTAGGTTTTCTTTGTGGATTTTGGAGATGAAGACTGGGTTCCTCGGAAAAAAATCAGACAGATTCTTCCTCGATTTTTCCACACACCATTTCAAGCTGTCGAATGCCACCTGTCTGATGTAGAGCCTCTTGGCTTTGAGATTGGAAGGAAATGGAGTCCCGAAGCTGTGTATGAACTCCTATATATATTTGACATTTTTTATTTGATAAAAGACTAATTTCAAATACACATTTCAAAGACCTAAAATATAAAAGTTGTTAATGCTTCAGGAATGTAGGCAACCTGCCAAAAGAGATTCTTTCCAGAGGCAACAGACCAGACGCAAACAGCTTTTTTTTAGTGGTTTCCTGCTTTTTTTATTTATGTAGATTTAATAGCAATACCAGAATTAATTTATTTCTTCATTATCAGTGGATTTTTTAATGGGAATTTAAAGCTGTACTTTTTTTTTATTTGGAACTGGGAACAGATCTCCTCAGAATAGAAAACGGAACTCAGTTAATATTAAAAAGAAGTTATGTTAGAATTAATTTTTTTTTCATCAGTTCTGTTTTTCATGCTTTTTTTTATTTTTTAAGCATTCTGTCTGTCTACAAATTAGTATACACACCATGGGATACTGTTTGGATTCTGAGTTATGACATGGTTTTTTTTTTTTTTTTAAACTAAGTTCAACATTTTCTTTTCTTTTATGTTGATTCATTGAAGTGGGAACTCCTTTAGAATCAATTTATTTTTCCACTTCTGGGAGATCTTTACTTTCGTTTCAGTTAAAAAGGCTCTTTCTTTTTCATACTTAATTTTGGAAATGAATATTTATATATTTTGTAAAACGAAAGTTAGTGTCAATTGATTCATCATTTCTGTTATTCATGCTTTTTTTTTTTATTTTTTAAACATTCTGCCAATGTGCATGAGATTTTCTTCTACAATTTTCCTTAATAAACCTGTGTCAATCAGATCTGAGATATTGTTGGCAAGCTAAAAGCCTGTCTTAGACAGGCACAAGTCTTCTAGTTAGTATTAATCAGCATTTCTTTGCAGAGAAATGTCTTACTGTCATAGATAATTCAGTAATAAAATTGTCATTGGTTGAAAAGTGACAATGTTAATGGATAGGATGTAGATATTTGTTGAGATGAATTTTAAAAAATGGAATGTAATTTTTAAAATAAGCCATATGCTTTTTAAAGTTTATGTAAATTTTTCTACTATAGAAAATGTAAAAGTGCAATTTCATTTTGAACATTAATCTAAATGTCATTTTTTAATATAAATTCTGTAAAAAAAGATGTTTTTTAAACTTTTTTTTACTATCAAAGACTGAAGAGAGGGACCTTTTGTTCTTTATAGGGAGTCGAAGTTTATATTTCCCATATTATTTAGTATTATTCATTTTTTAAAGAAATTGCTAATGTCGCTGTTTTTTTTTTCTTTTGGAGGGGGAACTAGAATTTTACGGTCATCAAATAATCATTTTTTTTATTTCCCTTTGTAAATGAATTAATAGTTTTTTTTTTTTAAATTCAAAAGCTAAAGTAATCAGTTACACAATTGGAAATTCTTAAGTTACAAATTTTGCTATGCATTGAAAAAAAAAGGAAATTTCTTAATCTATAAACTTGCATACTAAAATTTTCTTATGCCTACAATTTAAATTGCATGTAATGCATATCAATATTACGGAAGTCATTTAGATTCTTTGAATTTTTTTTGACTGCATAACTTTCACAAATGAGAAAATACCATTTTTTAAACATAATTTATCCCCTTATCTTATATTCTTCATATATTTAATTTTACAGATACCATTTTCAGCAGTTGGTGGCTTATGAAGCATTATTAGCACATGTGATATACAGGTATAAATATTTATCATTTCATGTGAATTGCACTTTCTGTGTTATTAAATTTCAATGATAATTTGATTCCTGTTTTCTTTAAAGGAGTGAAAATATTCTTCATTTAACACTTAAAAAGACAAATGAAGATGATCATCGTTCCATTAGTGAGAGTCTTGTAAGTGAAGGATTTGGACAGTATGTGGCTTTTTCTGCTTCTCCAAAAAAGGAATGCAAATATGTGCCTGGTTAGTGCCTGTGTTACAAGTCAAAGTATGGGACATTCATTATTTTGTGATGTGTGTAATTATGGAAGTCATAAAAACGTAATAAAGCTTTATTTTTTGTTTCCAGTAAATCATTGTCTGTTATTATTTAATTCATTTTTCCTACTTTATGAGAGTTAGGAAATTGTGTGCAGTTGCAAGTTTCCGATGACAGTAAAATATTTCAGAAATTGATTAATAAAGTCATTTTAATTAAATTTTGTTTCCATATGAGAAAACGCCATCTGGCAGCAAATTAGAAAAACTAAAAGAATTGAGATGGTAAAGAAAATATCTCATAAAAGAAAATGGTGTTATGTTACCAAAATATATTTTTGAACCCTCTTCTTTAATTCTCAAAAAATTTATAAATTACGTTGTTTTAAATATTGTTTTTGGATAAATTAGAATGAATCTACAAGGACTATTTTGGGATAGACCAGGCAATTTTGAACATTGGTCAAATTATGACCACACCTCACTTTCCAAATTTCCATACCACATCAACAAGAGGGTGCTTGATTCCTGAGAAAACGATGTACCAGGTGTACATGTATGGTGCAACTGCAATGGAATCGTATATCAAACCCGAGACGACTCCAGTTCACCATAGCTGTATATATTTGTGTACTATAAGAGCATATCTCGACTAATAATAAAGGAGAATGTGTGCACGTCTATGTGTTGGTCCTCAACAGGGCAGACTGCTAGACTTGGTGATAGGAGATTTGACACAAACATACTTTGAAGGGTGGGAATGTACACCTCAGAGCCCTTTTTTTGAAATTTTAATTAAAACTTTAATAATTGGGCGAAATTTAGTTTCATAATTTCTGAAAATATAGCACAAAAATCATTTTTACACCACCCGAAAGTGCAAAAAATTACCTTTCCAATGATATCAATTCAATTTCTGTACAATGTTTTCTCGAATTTTTAAAAACATTTTTTGGCATAATTTACAACAATACTTTTCATTGCTGTGTTTTCATTGTTTAAACAAATATTTATTTGCATATTTCTCTTTCATTGTTGTAATCTGAGATAGGATCCTAATACATTTTGCTTTCATATTTTATTCATCAAGATTTTTGTGAAATCTGTAAACCAATCTCCGAGTTATTGCTTTGCTTACATTAAGAAATATATCCATTAAGCTGAATGGTTTTGGTTGCTATGTTTTCATGCTTTAATCCAGCTAACATGCCACTGGCCAAAAAATGTGCTGCGTCATTTTAATGTCGAGATCAAATGCATATTTTACAAGAGGAATAAGAAAGTGAAGATAGTGCCAACAACATGGAATTAGAAGTTACATGATATGGTCAGTTATTTGACTCCATTAGCAACATTTTAGTAGACAATGAACAGAAGGGTCCAAGGTCACTAATAGAACATGGGTTAAATATCTACCACAATCTGAAGTTTAAAATTACGTTAAGAGAACCATGAATATAAAATTATGCAAGATTCAACTGAAATCATATTCCTGGCGAACAAGTTGGTCGCCGAAGGCGGCTTGTAAGAAATGAATGGAAGACAAACATCTAAATTCAATTGCAGTGACTAGCACATTTATTCAGTTTAATATTACAAGCCACATTAATAAGTTGTTAAAAATGTAAAACCAAGATTACTAAGTTAAAAAACAAATAGTCAACTTGAATTTTTTGAGAAACACTAAAATACAAAAATAATTACTGAAGTTATTAACGGTAAATATATCAAGATAATTTCACATATAAAGTGATTGTACATCAATCACATAAATCAATAATGTGAATGCCTGTTAAATAGATTGCTTTTAAAATGTTTCAAGTTATTATTTTGAGAGTAATCTTTTCATAGAACATTAATGCTTTTATTGGCCCTTACACAAATTTTAATAATCATTTTGTCAATTTTACTCCGAAATAAAATTAGTGATTTAAAAATATATAAAATTCAAGTCAAGTTAACAATAAAACTAATTTACATTAATAAATGTTCAAAAAATTCAATCAGTAATAATAGCACACAACAAAATACTTTGTAATAAAGTTTTAAAAAATCCCCATTTATAAGGTAAATAATACCAGAAGGATAAAAATAAATTACAGATTTACACAAATTAGAACATACAAGTACACTGAAATAAATTTCATCAAATACTCATGAGTTACAAACATGACAACTACATATTTTACTCATATAAGCAATAAAAAAATTACATATAACTACACATATTTGTAAATAAGATTAACAAATACTATAAAATTTCCTAAGGACTTGAAACAAATAACATTAATATAAGATTCTTAAAAGTCATATTAGAGATCAGTGGAAAACTCAAATTTCGAAATCAAAAGAATCGCTTTTGTTCGAATCCGGTATAAAATGAACGTACATTTAACTAATCTCAACTTGTCTTTCAGCTGTGAATAAAAAGTGTGGCAAACTAAAATTCAATAAATGAAATATTTGAGTTTCATTAAACTTGTATGGCACAATAAAAATTGAGATACGCCAGACTTGTATTCACCACATCAACAAATTTAAACTGCTATGTACATAACATGTATTTATCACTGTATTAAATAGATTAAATATATATGTATATACTCAGAAAGAGATTTTAAATCACAGATAATGTAGAGTATAACACACAACAATACCTACGTCTGAATACAACACTTGGTTAGAGTGTTTGCAGACATGACAAACTATACTAACACACTACCAAGAAACTGTCAAATAACCCAACACACTACAGAGAAAAATAAATCAAACATACAAACGACTTTGTTACATGTATGATAAAAATAAAATAAACATTAAAACATGATGTAATCGATAATCTCATTCTAACATTTCAATTAACATATTTTCAAACACCGTGTGTTTTGAATATAGATCCTGAAGAAAAAGTTTATAATCACTTGAAAGAAAAATCTTTGTTAGTTCATGGAAAAAATGTATATTGAGCAAAATAAGTAAATCGTTTAAATATAAGTAGTTAATAAACGAATTATTTCCAACACATATATTTCATATATACATATGCATTTATAATTTAAATTCAGACATATAAATATTTTCAACCAAAACAATTCAAAGATTACATGAATCTACAGAAACTTATTATTTTTTTTGATAATAATTCCATTCAGCCTTCATATAATGAGCATTTGAAAATCCAAGTACAGAGACTCTCGACTTTCCAGCCTAGTTTTAAAAAAATAATTTCTGTAATAAAATGAGGAATAATTAACTTTGCCAAGGTTCCTCTTATGTGCTGTGTGCATAACACAGGGTGAGACATGCAAAATTTTCACACTAGTGTAATCATTAATCAATGAACAGTAAAAAAGTTTAAATATTTTTTGTACGAATTGAGAATGAATTAATGAATATCAGCAGGACAAGGTTATTAAAGCATAGTTGGGGTATGAAGTAAGCATTTATAGAACTCTGGGTTTCCCCCCCCCTTATCTGGTCTGCTCTTCTACCACATAAGACCAGACAGCCGAGAGTCCACAGTTTATCAAAATACTACTCAATACCATTGCTTTTCAACAGTTTGTGGTACTATCATAAATCTGAAGTCACTGGTTCAATAAATGAAAATACTTTTATCATTTATTTAAAAAAAAAAACACCTTTGTTTCAAAGGCTTCCCTAAGTAAACAAATAGTTTAGTTGATAATTCGAGGAAGCAGGGATAAAAATCTCCCAAATTTAAAAACTAGAACACCAAATATATCTACAATTAAATTTTTAAAGATCCAATTCTTATCCAAAACAATCTTCTGGAAAGACAACAACTACCTAATAATACGAAATTCTTTGATATAATGTTTGAAAAGTCGCATTAGTGAACAGATCTCAATGGTATTTATTGAAGGTACTGGAAAAACTAATCACAATGGAATGTATTACATTTTGGAATAGTTCAAGTCATTCAAGCATTAAATGACTTTGATGGCACAAAATTAATTTTGTAAGCAACAGAAAGAAATACAGATGCATCATTTCAGAATACAGTGAAACTTCTCTACGGTCAACCTCTGTTTCCAGAAAAAGTGGTTGCTTTAAAGGGAGATTCCATGTTTGGAAGTACAAAATATGTATTTAAACCAGCTTTAATTTGATATTTCTGATAAAGTGAATTTTAAAACTTATCTAAAGTAAAATGTACTAATTTCTTTTGAAAAAAGATAGTTTGTGTTTTCCTGGTTCTTCAAACTTCTCTGTTTACTTCCTTTTTCAGTTTTTTTAAAATTCGGAAAATAAATCTCGAATTGTTTCATTAGCAGTTGTTGAGGAATGGGCAATAATATCGAAGTCTTTTGAGCTCAAAATTTCATTTGCTGATGGTCGCAATCCATATAAGCAGCTTCTTTGTCAGAGTCTGAATCAGCACCTGAAAGGTACAAATACACTTTTGAATGCCCAACCGCGGTAGAGACTGAAGTTCCCTTTCCTCTTCACTTTCAGAAAGGAATTATAGTAGAACCCCGGGAATCCGAAATTTTGGATAATCCGAACATACTTTTTATAATTTTCTGAAAAATGAAGGAAAAATAACAATTACGAATCGGAAACAAAGCTAATATTTATTCCTAACTTAAAAGAAGTGTTCGAATTGGTCTTTAAGCATGAATACAGCACCTTAATTAGTAGAAACAAACTCGGATATCTTCTTTGTACCCCCAACTTGTTTGTCATTGTACCATGCTAATCACCACATGTTCTTTCCATACGCCTTCACATAGTACCCAGAGTCAATACTCTACTGCATTTGATATATCAAGAGTATTTTACGGAATTTCCCGTATAATCCAAATTCCCCGGAATCCGAACAGAGGTCAGCCCCAATTAAATTGGATTCCCGGGGTTCTACTGTATTAATTTCGATATGTTTTCGAATTTACGAATTTTTTTGTTCTTTCTTTCCACTTTTTTCTCTTAATAAAAGGTCCAAGGTCAGAGAGATGAACAAAATGCAATTAATTGAAGTTGAATGGGCGACCAGCCTGGCCACTCGGAGGAGTTTCAGTAGCAGTTAATAGAGGTTATTTTAACATTACGTCTATGGGCCAAAAAAAGTGGCTGTTCAGAGGGATTATCGCTAACCAGAGGTTGCCGCCTGGAGATGTTATACTGTAACAAAATTATCTTATATCAAAAGAATTCAAACAACAACGAGGAATGAAACAAAACAAGAATCAGCCGTAAGAGCTTCAACATACTTGCATAAATCAAACACCTCTTATTCTATGAATCATTTGATTCATATCAAGAAATAAAGAAGGAACATGAAAGAAAGATTTTACGACAAAGGATTTCTCTAATAAAATGTTAGATAAAATTCTTTTTTAAAAATATAACTCATTTGGAAAATGTATAAAGATATCCTAAGGAATAATATAAAGTAGTTCTTTCATAAAAACACAAACGAAACTTAATATAACTTAGTTTACAAATAAAACAACAATACATTTTTAACAATCAGTTAAATTTGAGTTCAGAAACAAGCTTCCTGGAATTTAGATTACAGTTGTACTTAAAATCAACATCCAAGTATACTGAATTCAAATACTAATCCTTGATATTCCTAAGATACTGGACTGCACACAAAGTTATCATTTGCATAATACATTTCTTCTCTCTCGGGAATGTATCATAAATTATAATCGACGGATTCTGATGAAAACAAAAAATAGTTAAAATACATTTTAGCTCAACAATATAATTTAAAAAACAAGATATACATTCAGAAGGAAAAAAAAATACTACAACTTTTCTTTAACAGTAATACTGAATTATAAATACCGAAAATACTGCATCTCATAATACGGGTGCATGTTAAACAGCTTGAAATAAAAATTAAAACCACATATTTGAAACAAGATAATGCATATTTAGTTATTACTTTCAGTCAAAGAAAAAAATATGTATACGTGATTTTAAAGAGTTTTTCTGAAACACACAAACATGTAGCATTTTTATGCACCACAAAATTTCATTATTTGATCCTAAAACACGTAAAAACAAACAAACAGAAAAACATTGAAAAAAATCTCTCTTCACAGCATTTTATGGTAATAAAATATTCACTTTTCAGATATTTTTTTTGCATAAACAGGTTTGAGGACAATCGGACTATAAAAAGTAATTCATGAAAATAATTTTTCATTACTTATATCTAATTTCAAGCATTGTGAAAATATTCATTGCAAAATAACACCACTTCTTTCATTTAAAGCAGCTCTGTAAGCAGTGTTTTCAAAATGGAAGCTTTAAAAGTACAAAATTACTCAGCCTTGCATAAAAAAAAATGCAAGATTATTTATGTTCAATAAATGAGTTAATTTTTCACTACTTTCACACATTTGTTTTGTTTCTAAACAAATAATAAAAGACAATACTTTCTAATTATTTAATATTCTTGAGCTTTTGTAATGAACAGAATGATCACAAGCACAGTTTGCTATTCTGTTATGGTGATAGCAGGTTCAGATAAAGGAAAGATCATTGTGCTGTCGAGGAGAGATTTGCATGTTGCATCTTTCTAATAACTATTTCTTTTATCACCCATCTATTTAAAATCGTTACTTTATTTTTAAATATAAGACGACAAATGAGATAATAATGATATAAGAAACAGTTGAAGTTTTAAAATTAGGAAGTGCATTATTTTTCATGTAATTAAGTTATAAGGCCATTACAAATAAATTCAGTTAAAAAACTGTACCATATTTACAGCATTTGTATAACATTGATGCTATTACAAACATATAAAAACAGCTACAAATTATGTCCAAATACTACACATAGTGAGTACAATTATAAAAATGTTCATCTGAAAACTGTCCTCATACAAGGAAAAATATTCTCATTTAAACGAATATTTTAGAAATCTGTTTTACATATTTTAGCAGAATTTAAAATTATTAATCTTAGAACAGAGCAAATGCTCAAAAATTAACAGAAGTAGTAATGCAGATTTAACTTAATTCATTTAGAGATTAAAATTCTCTTTTTACAACAATGCATCAGTACTTTTTAAAATGATGTTAAGCAGTAGATCAAATAGGGAAATAAAATGAACTAAATTTTTTAACTGTAATATAATTATTAAATAATGTTACACAAGAATTTAATCCAAAATAATCTGCTAATTCTTTTTTTTATGTATTTAAGCATATGCAAACAATTTGTTTTTAATTTCAGTCATCAAAGAATATGCTAAACATGACATAACTTTATATATCCAAGATTTTTTTAAATATAATAAATATTGTCATGGATTAGTCATAGATAAAGTACACAGTAATAGTTTTGTGCACTTTTACTAAAATAAAATATCAAATCATTTGATCAAAGATCATACATAAAATAAACAATTACTGGGAACACATAAACAAAAAATAGGGAACAATAGTTCCAAAAAACAATCTCATGAACATGGCTCACATTTTAAATACAGAACAAATACAAAAACACAATAGATGTAATCATATGTATATAAACCACACACACATACACGCATAAAAGGAACAATTACGCCAAAAACTCATTTAAAAGCTATGACTTCAACTATTTTGCACTGAAAATCCTTGCTGCTGCATAATGGCTCATTATCAAAGGTATCGCAATGTTCAGTTCTTCCGTACAGCAAATTATCATCTAGCAAAAGACCTTGCCCATTCCTAAAATAAGTAAATCAATTACGTTTGATTGATAGATCAGTAATACAACACATAACGAAGATATATCAATAAAAGTAAAGAAAAACAGATTTGTGGATAATTTAATAGGTTACTTCTCATGATATTTACAACTTAGAAAAAAATAAAAACCTTAACATTTTCAAAACGGTTCAAGATTATATGCAGCTCTAAATCAAAAGCATAAAATTTAATATTTTTAGCATTGTATTGCCAATAAATCAAATGGAATGGTCAGAATTGTTATAATTGGCTACAAGTTTGTCATAAATTTAGAGACAGAAAATTGAGTAAAATATATTCTTTGAATTAATTTTGTAAAAAATTAACTTATATCCAATTAACCGACATGTAAAACCTATTCTCTATTTTGCAATTAAACCTGGATATAATTAGAAGATGGTATACATTCCACTTTGAGAATACTATAATTGTTTGCTAATAACCAAGGGGATGGTTTATATGGATTTCCTGAAGATTCCTTCTGATAAATAGGGAATTTCAAAATGAAGAAATAAAAATGTAGGGAAATGTACACTGACGTTAAACCCACTTGCTAGAAACATAAATTATAAATGATTTTTCTTAAAACAAATAAAAGAATACTCATATATAGCCTGACCGAGTCAATTTAAAAATATTGCAAATTTTCATTCATTATATTGGTGATATATTTAGATTTAAAATAAACATTGACATATTTTGTATTGATCACAACAATACCTATGAGAAACATTTCAGCATTCTCTGAAGTGTGCAAGGAATATTTATTGAATATATTATTTGGTTAAATTTATAGTTGTTTTTCGACATGCAATACTGAACAAAAAAAATCGGTACTTACGTATTAACGCCACGGAGGCTACAGATTTGGCGGTTTTTGTACTTACGTATTAACGCCAATTTGGCGGTTTTTGTACTTACGTATTAACGCCAATATGGCAGTTTTTAAGTTCCGCCAATTTGGCGGTTTTTGTAAACAAGATTGCTCTTTATTGGCACATTACCGCCAATCTGTAGCCTCGGTGGCGTTAATACGTAAGTACCAAAAAATCATTTTATAATATCTTAATTGTTTTTTAAATGCCTGCATTTCACTACAGTCGAATAATACAGTATTGGTTGAATACAACATTAAGTTTGACTTTCTGGAAAATTCCATATAATAGAGGTTTCAATAAATAGATATAATTCAACTGCAGTTGATTCACGAATGAAAAGAATTTGTTCTCCAACTGTAAATGAACGTGAACACATTCAAGAGAAATCTTACCCAGCGCCAACATTTATCATGCGGTTATCTGCTGCCATGAATAACTTGGCCGAATGAGGCACATCTGAGCCACACTCGCTGCCAACCCAATGATACTTCTTTATATCTGGAACTATCGTAAAAAGAAATGTCTCCCCAGTGCCAAAGTATGTATGCCGTTTACTTTCCCCATCACATGAGTTTCTGGCATTCCAAGATGTAGAACAATAAGCACCAAATACCTATAAGACAAAAACCTCACATATCAGAAATTGTTGAGGAAAACAAAATTACTAATATAATAGCCCAGATCTGTCTCTCGGTAATGTTCTGATGTCACCAACAATAAAACTTGCACCACAGTACTGCAAGACGTTAAACAGCATTATTTCATTGTTAGAGAACCTACATTTCAGTAATTTTAAATTTAAAAGAGTAATTGTCGTTCTAATTTCAAATTTAATAGCTCTAAAATAGTGAAATAAAATTTTCTGTCGATTGATATAAAATTTATCTCACTATGATCAATAGTTCCTGAGAAATTTTAAATTATTTTAATCATATATTTCAAATTAATTTCCATTTTTTAATAGAAAGTAGTAAATTATTATCATGCGCGTGATATAGTTTGGAGGCAACTATGCATCTGATTATTTATTGCAATCGTGATGATATAATATGATAATATTTTTTGGCAACGCTTGACAAGCAGCGAAATGCTTTGTTTTGATTAAAATTTCGAAAAAGAATTCCTTTGAAATTTTAACTTTTGATTTACATTCGACAAGCTGAGAATTTCATGGTTATTGAATTGTAATAAAATTGTTAAACAACGAAAATACTTCACACAGAATGTTGTTTACCAAGAGGTTTTTTGAATAAAGAAATATGTAAATAAAAAAATATGTTTATTTTATTTGTTTTCAATTAATGTTAAACATTTCTCTTGCATATATATCTATTTAAACACGTCAAATTTGATGGGAAATCTCTCGAATGACAAGGCAATTTGCAGCCGTCATACCATGACAAGTGATTTTTTAGTTAAAAAAAATAAATAACATATGACACATTTTGCAAACAGCAGTCTTCATAGTTCTAAAATATTTAGTCCCATAACAGTTAACCATACATTATATGTGTGCATTAAATTATTATACTTTTAAACTTTTAACCTAAAATTAAGTCATTCATAGACTTTATTTCATTAATCTAATATAAAAACAATGTGAAATCCATAAACATTTCAAGTGTTCTATGAACTCTCAGTTGAATCAATATGACAACAAATTCCGAAAGCAGTAGTTGTTTTCTACTTAGACAGTAGAGAAAGCAAAATAATTAAGGGATTAAAACAGTCTTTAAGCAGTTTTTACTGTAAAAATTTGCATTGGATATAATGTAAGATGATTTTTATGCTTTTAATTATTTACTCAACACAACAGTGATCTATAAATAAACATTTTAAAATATACAAAGGGGTAGATTCAAACATTTTATATTCATACATAACCTAGAAAATCATATTATTACAAAATATTTTAAATTCAGCGAGCTTGAAGAATCTCTATATTTAAAATAATTTGGTAACAAATTCTTCACCGAGTCCACCAGCCTCGACCACCCGACCGATTTTGACAATTTTTGTTTCATATGAAAGCTTATGACATCTAGATATGCCATCAAGGGTTGCCCGCTCCCACCCCCATTTTTGAACGAAATCGAAAAAACTCTTTCCCATTGCGCATTCTTTATGGGGAAAAACCTTTGGACAGTTCACCAGCAACAATCACCCGATCGATTTTGACAATATATTTTTTTTAATTGAAAGGTTAAGACGTCTAGATATGTCATCATGGGTCTCCTGCTCCCCACCCACCCCATTTTTGAACTAAATAGAAAAAAACACTTCTTCACCATACATTCTCTATGTTTTTTCGATTTTCTTCCAAAATGGGTGGCGGCCCTTGATGACATATCTAGACGTCGTAAACCTTCAGATAAAATAAAAATTGTTGAAATCGGTTAGGTGGTTGGGGCTGGGGAATTTCTACACGGTTTACCCATAGACAATAAATAGAGAAGTATTTTTTCGATTTCGTTTGAAAATGGAGCGTGGAGGCAGATGACCATTGATGACATACCTAGAACTGTCAAAAGATTTTCCCCATAGAGAATGTACAGTAGGAGACAGTTTTTCCGATTTCGTTCCAAAATGGGTGGTGGTGGGAAGGTAACCCTTGATGACATATCCAGACATCATAAGCTTTCATATAAAATAAAAATTGTCGAAATCGGTTAGGTGGTTGGGGCTGGGGAATTTCTACAAGGTTTACCCATAGACAATGAACAGAGGAGAAGTGTTTTTTCGATTTTGTTCGAAAATGGAGGATGGGGGTGGGCAGACGACTATTGATGACATATCTAGATGTCATAACCTTTCAAATGAAAAAAAATGTCGAAATCGGTCTGGTGGATGGGGCTGGCGAACTGTCTGTGGGTTTTACCATATTATTTTAGATACATAGATCCCAACAGTTCCATTACAATTGTGTGTCAAAAATATTGTAAAATATCTATTGTAGGTGTTGGAAACTGTTTAGTTAGGGTAATTTCATTCTGTATTTATGGATCTGAAGACTTTTATGCCGAAATTCATGAAATTCTTTTTACAAAACATTACAATTAGATGAGGTTTATTGAAAGATTTTACAATTTTAAAGGAATCTGTTGTCTCCAAAGAATATGAAATCTACCATGGTTTTATGGTCTGTTCCACTGATCTTCATGCAGTATTTAAAACTGAAAAAAGTAGTGTCTGAGAGCCTCAAAGCAGCGAGGTGGCGGTAGTGCTGAGCAAAGTGGGTGCTGGCTGCGAACCGGCCCGGAGGGAGGCGAAGGCAGATTATAGTTTAATAAAGTTACACAATTACATGCCATAATAATCAAACTGGTATAGTTAAATATATATTTTCCTGACTTTATTTATGTAAATATGATTTTCTATTCTCCAAAATTTCTCAAATTTAATGTTTCTTGGTCCAGTGGTTTGGATAGAGAGATGATAGATCCATTAGTCAGGACAAACAATTTTAATTACAGTAATATCTTTATAAGAGAGCTTCTGAAGAAGGTTTCTTATCTGAGATCAATAGGAAAATCACTATTCAGGCACATATAAAATGAAGTAAAGTATATAAGACCCTCCTTTTAAAAGTGGAGTCGGCTTGCTTCAATACAAAAAAAAAAAAAAGCTAATATGAAATCAGTGAATGGCAACTATAGACTATGGAAACACAATATCAAAGAGGATTTAATTTTCAGAAAAGTTTCTATGCATATAGAGATGATTATTCATATAAATTATCTGAATTCTTTGGAGATATTCTCCATACTGATAGCAACAACAACAAAACTTAATAAATTTATCAATAAAGTTACCTCATCATTCATAGCTTTTATAACCAAAATAGTAGGTTCATATGCGCCAACAGCCATATAAAAAGCAGTCAGGCAAACTCCATGCTCATTTGATGAATATATAACTTCAGGCTGCAACATGGAGATTCTTATAGGGATCCAGCTCCAGATGAGACTCATCTACACAGAAACACAGTATTTTAATTAAGCAGTGCAATGATAAAGTTTTAAAATCAGAATTGGCAACATATAATAATAAACAATTTTGAGTACAGTAGGACCCCGGTAATCCGGAAGAATTCAGGCACATGGACGTCCGGATTAGCGAGGTTTTTAAAAAATAACGTAAAACACTTTTTTCAAAAGATGTATCTATAGGTACTATGATATATTTGTATGAACTAACATTGTATAGATAAATTAAATGAACATGATACAGTATGAACATGATATGTACATACATAATTACTACATATGTAAGTGAATGAACATAATCAGTGTCCAAAAAAGTCAGTGATTTTTTTTTTTGCGCTGCCGTTCCAATTTTTAATTCAAATGCGCGGTCTCTTAAACGTCTGAGGAGCATAATTTCGTGTTCTTAAAAATTTTGCTCTTCTGCCCACAGTAATGAAGTGTTGAGTGCCGTCACAGCCTCAGAATGAGAAATTTTGACGGGGTTTGCAGGGGTGACGTCGTCGTCATCATCATCTTCTGCTGTTACCGTCCTGATAATTTTGTTGTCTGTTAAAATTTCATTTCGAGCCAAACTGTTGTCAGCTTCAGCGTGGGTTTCAGTATTAAACATCGGGTTCATGTTTTGTAATTGGTTAATGAGTGATGCAAGCTGAATTTCTTCAGTTTGCACATTTTCTTCAACTTCAGAATCAATAAAATTGGGAAGCAAATTTTTCCATGACTTGTTGATGAGCAATGTAGACACAGCTGCCAACTGTTAACAAGACTGAACACGACATCTTTTAAATTTAAATTTTTCGGTGTTTTTTCCAAGTTTTCAATGTGCTCAGAATCATTGAGAATGTTCGTAAGAAGCAACTTTCATCAGTCTCCATGGACCGTCCGGATTACCGAGGGTTCCGGATTAGCGCGTGTCCGGATTACCGGGATTCTACTGTATTTAAAAACTGCTAGCATTATTAAAATTTAGTTAGCTAAAATATACAAATTCCATTAAGTGATATTATCTACAAAGAAAATTTTATAATTTAAACCTTCAGTTTCATAAAGAATATTAAATGTACGACATTTCTTCTAAAGTACTTATTTCAAGCATTAATATTTAATCTATTTTATTTATTTATTTTCAAAAATTTATAAGTGCACAAATTTTTTTCTCAGAAGGGTGACAACTTCAATAGAAATATCCATACACATATATTTCAAAATAGAAACACCACATGAGAGTATATCTATATACAATTGCAAAAGGCACAAATTATATAATTACAGCAGCTGATTTCATGACTTCACCATTTATGATCTACAACACAAAGAACTTCATCATTTGCCAATGCTTACTAATTCTGGCAAATGCCAAAAAGTTTCAGTTTTAAAAACTTGCATCACGTACACTCCTCTGGTTAACTTTGAAACAGAGGCGTGGCAACTTTATTTATTTGATAGCCGAATATATGAATAAGCATATTCATATCTCATTCTAGCCTTTAGAAATAATTAGCACAGGATTTTCACAATTGTTTACATTCAAACAAAGGGAAAATTTAATATAAGTTTAACCCCCTCAAAAAAACCCCAGAAAAATCTAGTAATAGCTTTTTAAATAACCATACCTGTTCAGCTGTGAGAATGCTTGATTTAAAGTTACCCAAAGCAACAACACCCACAGATCTTGTCCGAGATAAAGAATCTAATCTCAGCTGGAAAAACAAGTTATGAATAATCAATATAAAATTAAATAAGAAACATTAAAAATAAGGTGGAGGGCCCAAATATCGCCCACTTAAGCTATTATTTTAATCAGAGGGCTAATTCATGTGCAAATTTATCTAAAAATAGTTCCAATCTATTATCTGGACTGTTATCCAACTATAAAATCAATTACAACTTTAAAACAAACACACCATCACTTTTTTTGCAACTGCAAAATTTTTCCTTCTAAAAAAAAAGTGTTCCTAATATAGCCCACTATATGTTCCTAATACTGCCTATGTTTGAAATGGATTGAAATGAAGTCAAACTTATACTATGATCATACATTCTTTGTTAAACATGAAAATTAAGGCAGAACAAAATTTAAAGTAATACAAGACAGCTTTTTTTGTACTTTTAGCATTGTAGTTAAAATATTCTTTAAACACTTTTCCCTTCAATAAAACATTAAAATAAAAAATAACTTGGTTGATGTCCTATCACCTGAAAATGCACCTATGTATTTTTTCAAGGTAATTTTTCTTTTAATATAGTTCCCCTGAAAGGGTTAGGGCAATAATGGTAATACCCAAGTGGGCTATATTAGGAACAACTTAGCACTAAAAGTTGGTGGCATCCCCTTTCAGAATCGGATCACAAGCCGAGAAACAAACCACAACGAAATGTAGCAAGTTATAGTTACTATCACTGCCTGAAATGATTTAACATTATCAATTGAACTTTACTGATTATATTAAAATTAATGAAACATGATGATTAATTCTCTTTACACGAAAATCAACAAAAATTCCCAGAAAATTGAAAAATCAACACAGGCTCAAATGGCTTCCTCGTACAACTACTGAAGGGGGAAGCTTTGTATCTCCAGTAGTGGCTACCATATACCACTAAAAATTAAGAAGAAACCGTGGTGGATGATATTAGGAATGTAGGCGATATTCAGGCTCCCTAACTTATATGAACAATAAGCATATACAGATTTATAGTTAACTTTCTCTGCTTAACGTAACATCTCAATTAATTTCGAAATGAATTTCAAAGATTAGTAAAAAATGTTTCAAGTCATGAAATTCATACAATTCTGATAGCTGACAGCAGACAATCATGTTTTAAAGCCTCATTTCCAAGAACAATTTATAGTATACTTTATATTAAACTTTTCAGAGTCCTCAGATTTTCTCAGCATTGTGATGTGGAGCTTCGAGAGCGAGGTAAAAATTAAGAGTGATAGTCTCTTCATGGTTCAAAATAAGACGAGTTCACATGGCAGTTTATAATCTAAATTTGAAACAGTTTTAATCTGAACAATCAATCACTATCTGTTCCAAAAATTAGCTGGAAGCAGAAAATTAATATCCATAAGAAAATGCAGAGACATTGATTGTTATTTATTGTTTTATTGACATCAATTTCAAATTATTATCTTGGGTAATTTTGTAAGTTAAAAACATTAATCACACATGCATAAATGTACAGTCAGTTTGATGATTTCCAATAAGCAGTAAGTGGTTACACGCAATAATGTGTAAGAGCAAATATCCATTAAATAAAGTATATCCAATTATTAAATTAAATTCTTTTAACATTTTGACATCAAATTTTATTTTTATGCAAACAATTCTATTAACATACCATTGGATTTTGCAATGTACAAGGCTTAACAGACTGAAAATCAGCATTTCGAATAAGAGTGATAGCTTGATTTGCTTATGTATTAAAGTTCAAATTTTCATGAGAATAAAACAAAAAGAAATAACAATCATTTAATCAAAACTTTTTAAAACTGTTACTTCAATATAATATATTGACATAAGTTTAACGTTTTTAAAAAGAGAAAATACATGTTTGCTTCAGATCATATTTTGACATTTGGGGAATATATTGAGGTTTTAAATGCCGAGTTTCTTCTTCATAAGTTGATCAACAAGGGTGATAAAAAAAGATAATAGAAATTGTCTTTAATAAATTAGAATTACATTAAAATTTGACTTAATATCTCTTTTCAGCAATAACAACTTTGCATTGAATTACATGAATTGTAAACTTCATTTAATTATATAAAAAATATGCATTTTCTTATTTTCAGTTAAATGTATCATAATTATAGCTCAAAATTTATGTGAAGAATAAGCAAAACAAATGAGTTATTCAGAGATTTTTTTTTTGACAAACATATCTCAAGTTGCAACAATTCCAGGTAACTTCCTTTTCAAAGTTAGAAACATTTTAATTCAAGAGCTTTTTACAAAATGATTAAACTTCATTACCTCTCTAATAACAGGCTGAGCAGATGAGTTCACTTGCAGATGATAAGCAGATTGTGAAGAGGGTAATCTGTCAGCCGACATGGACCGTTCAGACAAATTAGCTTGACTTTTCAAAGTCATCTGAACTTTGACAAGCTGCTGGTTTACTATTTTCTCACTGAAACCTCGTATGCCATAAGCAATCTAAGTAAAGTGAGCTTTGTTTAAATAAGTCTGTTTGGTCAAAATATAAAAAGCAATTATAAATGGCTGAAAAATGCAAGATAGAGCAATATAACATATTTTAAAAAGTTTTACAAAGGAGAAAACTCATTTTAATATAGAGTTAAAAACATTTTTATATAACTAACAGCAAAAATAAAAGGTTCTTACTTCTTATTAATTTTTAACTTACTGCTAAGTTCTACAATTAAAACTAGTTTGTAAGCAATAACAGCTAATAACTTAGGATAACAAAAAGGTCAAGTGGTGAGGAATAACATGACGGGAGGAAAAATTAAGTCTAAATTTCAGAAATTATTCATTGAGAAATGCTCAAAACATTTGAAGTCATGCATGTATGAAAACGTTTCTCAGATGTTGTTGTTCACTAATGTTGCAAAGATTATTTATACATTACTGTCCATTTCATAAAAATATGCTTTGACTTTAAGAACGAACAAATGCTCATTACAACTTCCTGCTGTTTTCTCCACAACGATTAAATACCTACTTTCTCAGTTTTCCTTATTATTTCACCAGATAACAATTTTTATAAATGCAGGTTTTCATTTGCGAAAAACCCTTAGTTAAAAAAGTCTGTACATGAAGAATTAATTCAACAAATATGAAACAAAGCATGTGAAAAAATACTTTAAAATAAGTTTTAGAAAGTAAATATTTTACAACCAGCTCATTCAAAATATCCTCAGAAGTCTGTTGACATACCAAATCTACAAAAGTACAATCAAACAGGATCAGCAGTTTGCAACTACAAACAGTGGCGAATCTGGGGGGGCTACAGCCCCCCCCCCAGAACCAAGCCAGAATTCTTGATTTTATTTAACATCATTACAACTGTTTTTTCTTAATTTCTCTCTTTAACAAAATAATAAAAACGTTTCAACATTGCTTTCTAGCTTGACAGGCTAAAAAATATTCCTATTTTTCAATCATTCCACTTGTACTTGTAGCTTTGACACGGTCGAAGACATTTTTTGGCTAGTTATTTCATTGTAATTTTTATTAAATTATCGAAAGTATTGCATTGTTCTTTATGATTCTTATTGTCAGATGAATAAAGTCTGTAAAGTTAAAGAGTTTTGGTTTACTTTAGCCTTGAGGTTTGACATTCGTCACGACGATACAAAGTCTTTATGACTTCAGCCTCCCCAGACCGGAATCCTAGATTTGCCACTGACTACAAATATTCTAAACCTTAAATCATATATAATATGAAGTTTTTTTAAAATCCTGTCAGCTTTTATAAAATAAGGCATAATTGCATTGCATCCTGTTGTCTTTTATAAAGTTGTTCAATGACTGGCGGTGTAAACATATTCTGAATAAATGAGAAGTCGTGGCAATATCTAAACCATCTTTATTGGAGATGAAACGTTTCACCCAAAGAAATAAAAATAGCTCAAGACCTAAGTAGTTGAAAGACTCTTCAACATATAACCCAGATTGAAGTAGGAGTAAAGTAAATGAGCATAAGCCCCAGAGTAACAGCATAAACATAAGAGCAAGTGATCCTCCTATGACCAATTTTTTTACACTCTGGAAAGGCCATTACAGACTAATGCCAGATCACACTAACTTCCAAGAGGATCAAGAGAGACCCGAAGTCCAAACATTTCAGAAGTCAATGAGAGGTACCCTCGGTTTCAAATCTAAAAAAAGGATATATCAAACAACACTGCAAAGTCAAATTCATGATATATATATGTAATGACTTCGAAAATTTCTATCTTTAAAATAAATCCTTCTTAACGACAGTTAATTTTTAATTACGAACAAATTATTCCTACTTCTATCCTACGATTAAAACACTTCTACTGTAACTAGACTCGCAAAAGTCGCAATATTTCTTGAGCCTCGATTTCGGTATTTTTTCCTTTTTTGGTATTATAAAAACTCTCTGCATCTGTATAATTCCTTCTTTTGTAATCATGTAATGCACCAAGCAAGTCACGCTGTTTTAGGCATAATTCTTCACTCCTGGCCAGGGCTTTATTACTTCAATAATCTTTTAAAAATCTTTATCATAGAGTACTCTATAACAAATTTGATTATGCCTTACTTCTGGAATAAACAGTTTTGGCCTTAAACAACTGCATCTTTTTTGAATTTGGATAAACACAACATCAATGGAAATGTTGTTTCATATATATGAAAGATCAGGCTTTATTTTAGATGAAAAGGCAGGCATAATAATGCAGCAGTCGTTGAATTAAAAAATCTTTTATTTAGAAATCGTTATTTTTATCGTTTGGATAGGTGAGGGGATGCTTTTAACCTTTCAGATGATATTTAAGGTAAACAGAAGCCATCGCCATTGTTCAGGAAAGTGCACTTGAAGGCAGCACGCCTTTTAAACTGTTTTACATGCTTACCAAAAGAGAAAGAACGTTGGCGTCAAACTTTTTTATACTGCCGAGACACGGGAAAATCCCTGAAAGCTTTAGATTGGTTGAAACCGGATCTCTGCAAGTTACAGTGACAGTTATTCGCATACTAGAGCTTAAGTAGAACTAATTTTATGAATTAAAATTTAAGAAGCATTTTTAAAATTAAGAACATGTTAAATTATTACATATATGTACAATGAATACATTACCTTAAAAACTTTCTCTACAGGCACTGGTATATTTTGGAAAAAGTCTAGCAATTTCTGCAAGCTTCCCATCATATCATCACTGGTAACTTTATCTGCAGAATACATAAAAAATGAAATGGATATAAAACAGTATTAATTATTATGAATTTAAAATCAAACAAATCTGAAACACAACAATAAAAGGAAATTGTATTGAGAAGATGGTTATAAAACAATTTTTCACAGAAGTCAAACTACACTTTTTACTCTCAAAAACATAGGGTACCGAGAATGGAATTTATAATGCTTTCATTTTGGCAGTGCAATGCGATTGATAAAAGTGCGTGAAAATTGAAGCATAAGAACAGAATGGTAAAGGATGGCATTTTCAAGATATCTGAACATGCCAAAATAAATAAAAATTTACACTAAAATGCTTTATATGTTCAAAATAAAAGTTATACATGATTACGAGAATGTTTAAAAATCAAATGAAGGTTTTTCATCTATATATGATATACACAGAAATACTTACATGTATTTAATTGCTATGAATAAAGAGAAAATATATTTAGAGCAATTGAATATGCATTGATGTAAAAATACTCATAAAGTTGAATTAATATTTTTTCAAATAGGCAAATAAATTAAAAAAATTAATATTGTAATTATGATAAGCTAAAAAAGTTACTGATATTTAAATATTAATGTTTGGTAGATTAAAGCAGTAGTATAAAAGTTATATTAAATGAGTATGAACTTATTTCTTTAATAATTTCACACTTTTTTTAAATGTAGATTTGATACAATTATTTATCAATATTTTTTTCTGGTTTGAGTATATATTCACAAACAAAATAGAGAATTTTTCAAATTTATTCAATTGTCCATTAATGGTGAACAAAATGATTTCGAAAAACTATAGTTATCTATAAACACTAGAGGTCGCCCAGCGGTCGAAATTCGACCATCATTCATTAAATTTTTAAGTTTGAACGTTATTGAGGTTATTTTTTTATTGAAAAAAAAAAAAAAAAAAGGGGGCGGTTAAAAAAAAATAAATGTTGTCCAACTGTTGACCACAGACTTTTATGTGTTTGACATTCAGTATGAACATAAACAATGAATGTTTTATTTTATTTAATGTATTAGTAATACATACTATATATAAATTCTTTAGAGACAATCTCTACCCTGTGCGACTGTTTGACCACAGACTAATATGTGTTTGACATTGACAGATTTAAATCATCAGCATTTTGAATTTCACTCAGAAGAGTTTTTTAAAATAAATAATCTAAATAAACTCCCTCTCAGAGTGGATTTCACTGCAGGGTGGGGGTGGATTAAATCAATTACAAATCATCAACTCCGAAAATTTTTGACAGTGTTCAAGCGTAAACAATGAATGTTTTATTTTATTTCATTTAATGTATTTGTAACACATATTATACATAAATTTTATCTTTCTGCATGGACAATCTCTACTCTGTGCAACTGTTTGACCACAGACTAATATGTGTTTGACATTGACAGATTTAAATCATCCACATTTTGTATTTCACTTCGAAGAGTTTTTTAAATAAATAATCTAAATAAACTCCCTCTTGGAGTGGATTTCACTGTGGGGGGATTAAATCAATCACAAGTCATCCACTCTGCATAAGCTCCTCAAGGGAGGCCAGACCTAGGAACCAGCGAGTGCAGCCTGCGACAACATCGACTTAGAGCAAGTCAATAGACATGCGTGTCCAACGATCAGCTAACTCCGAAAAACCGACACACAGCCACAAAATGGTGAAAATCACCTATTAGTTCTATTAGGCATTACATAAATTTTATCTTTCTGCACTCCTTCTCCATATGAACTTTAACTATGCCAAATCTCACACTCCTTCGTGAGCGCAATGTGCTTGAAAAAGGGTACAAAGTTTTGTCTTCACGTATTAATATATAGATATACACAACTTTATAAAGATTTATTACAGACAAGTGAAATGTATGAGGATAAAAGCTAAATATTTTATATTCAGATAATTTGTTAACTTTTGTACAGTAAAATCTATATATATATATAAAATACTAACATACATAGCACAGAAAAAGAGGTTAATTTCTCTTTTGCCAATGGCATTGATTGGTTTGTTTACAAAACAAAATCGGTAGCCTCCTCCATGTTAGGCATAACTTCATAGTTATAGCCTGTTACTATATTCGTTCTGGAGTAAAATAACCTTTTCTCCAAAAATATGAATTTAAGATGAAGAATTTACAATATTTCTTACAATCTAATGATATTTGGATGAAATTATTTAAAAGAGATCAGTTAGAAATGAAGCAGATAGCCTTAGGCGAGCCATACAATGCTTAGATCAAAATCAAGCTAACTTAATCAATTTAAGTTAGCAAAGATAAAATCGTGCAAATTGAGGTGAACATCTTGCTGTTTACTACTGTGAACATTATACACTGGCTACTTTTCTGTTATGTGCACACCACTTGGTGCTTTTTTTTTTTTTTGTGAATTTTCCTGGAACGCAGAATTGCCAGTTTGGGTCTAGAAGTGTCAAGAAAACCATGGTAAGCGTATAACTGAATGCAAATGCTCTGTGCAGGATAAGCTAGTTTTATATGAAATGTTACCTTTTAAACTGGACAAATAATTCTACAGAAAATAAGAGAGCAATTCAATTTGTTAAATGACAATTCTTTAAATAATTACTTTTAAAAAATTACAAAAATTATGACCAATAGAAAATGTGCATAAAACTAACTATAAATATAGGAAAACATCTACTCACAAAATGTCACTTAAAATAGCCAAGTTATTAAAATATCCAAGATTTATGTTGCACAAGACAAATTATACTGAAGCTAAACATTTTTGCACATACCCCAAATATTACTAACAAATAAATTATTTTAGTAAAATGCCATTAAAAGTACACTATTGCACAAATCAAAATACTACATTGTAAGATTTTTTGGGAGTATATATTTCTTGTTTGAAAACTGAACATAAAAGTTCAGGAATACATACCTGCATTTTTATGATAAAGTATGAGCAATGCAATAACAATGCGGTAAAGGCCCTTCTTTTTATCAACCAGAAAGCAATCTACAACTCGTATCTAAAAATAAAGTTCGGCATTCAGGATATGATAAATAAATCTTCTGAACCATTTATAAGAAATAAAGCAGGATAAGAAAACTAACATAGAAACTTGAACCTATTCTTATTTATTTCCTTGAAAATTGATGAATTGGTGATTGTCAAAAATTAGATGAAATAATGCAAAGGAGAGCCAGCTTCCAAATGCATATCTTGAGATGCATCTATTTTCACAAAAAAAAAAAAAAAAAAACCCATAATGCGGCTTTTTAAAAAAATTAATTAGTTGCATTACAAGCAGTCTGTTGTGCACAGCTAATTACACATACTTGGATACAGTTTAAAGTAGCTAACTGGACATCCATAATCCGTAAAATGATGATTGGTTCCGACTGCATAACTGCATCCAGTTATCAAGCATTTAAAAGTAGATAAGTAAAATATAATAAAATTTTGTCATCAATGTTTGGTATAGAAAAATTTGAAAGTAAATCATTGTAATTACTTTACACAAATAAAAAATGCTTTTAAATTGCAACAATTAAGACACACAAAAGTATATTATTCATTTGACCCCATAAGAGTGTACAGTATTGAGGAAATTGAGAAGAAACTGAGTATACAGATATTCCAAGATGCATACAATAAATAAATTCTTTTTTGAAAAATGACAGCCGAAATGATTCCAGGGAATGTCTCACAATAATTTTACTGTATCTATAATTAAGCAAAGTTATGCAAAGGGGGGTCAACTCCAACGTACCTATTTTGAGATACAGCTCTTTTTACAATACATTACAAAAAATTCCAATTTTGCATTTTTCAAAAACTAATTGCTGCATTATAAGGAGTTTGCCTAATACAAAGGATTGAGACTGTTTAAATTTTA